>JAODUP010000083.1:325000-495000 GCA_025642065.1 Paralvinella palmiformis
ATAAATGAAGTACTCGTGCACTTTCGGATAACGATCATTGAGCTTGCTGGGCATAATAGGGACCAACACCAATTTATTATTTATGCCTAGTTTTTTTCCACTGCTGACGACTTGAATATTGGTAAAACGTTTTTGGTTTCCATCCCCCAAGCAACGGGGATTTGGAACACATCTCCGTATTCAGCGCTTCGGTAGATTGTCCTTCACCTCTGCCGACTACCCATCTGCATGCCGAGTTGACTGAGGCACGTGGGAGCGCATTATAAATTGGATCGTGTTTTTTAGCAGCAGCCACTGGGATCAGCTGCCATGTTGCTAACTAAGAGGGTCTGCATATTTGTGTGTGTGTGTGTGTGTGTGTGTGTGTGTTTGTGTGCGTTAACCCCTTTGCAGGGGTATTGAACCTGGAAGATTTTGGGATGAGTGCATCTCCTGTGAAGAGTAATTCATGGAAGAAGCAAGTATTATCCCCCTTTATGCCATCATTCATCCTCCTCCTATCATATATATATATATATATATATATATATATATATATATATATATATATGTGTGTGTGTGTGTGTGTGTGTGTTGGTGTGTGTGTAGAATTATGCTAAATGACCATTCCCTTAAACTCCTCCTCCCCATCCTTTAGGCTTAGATTGTTAGCCCACTATGTCCCTATATCCAACTAAAGAGAGGTGACAGAGCATTGTCATGGCAAAGTGGTTAATGCACAGTGCTGCAGAACTGCGGGTTGTGGGTTCAAATCTGGCTCATACCTATGTTTGTGGGATTTGTTTCATTGGCAGATGTCCTTCAGCCAATGTCTAAGGTGTGACTAGTGAGAAGGCTAAATAACTGAACTGAACTCAAGAGGAGGTGATGCTGAATATTCGTTTCAGATTTTGTGTTCATATGTCATTAACGCTTACTCATCCATTCACTCACTAACTATTCCTCTTTGACCAAACTTCAGTGGTGTGGAATGTGTTGCTGGAGAAGAGTGTCATTTGTCGAACATTTTAAATCTATTCTTAACACTCACCCGTTCTGGGTTTGTCTTTGAGGGGAAGAATTAATAATATCCATCCCTCACCGTTTTTAACTGGGCTATTAGGTCCCTCATATTGTGGCTTTCTTTATTAACAGAGCATTCTATTAAATCTACGTTGTGACTTAATGCACATTCTGTTCTCTCCATTAAACTACTCTGTCGTGAAAGATTTCGATGGAAAATTTACTGCGAAGTAAAAGGTGATTTAAAAGACCAAACTTCGGAGTAAACTGGGTGGTCTCTCCAGGTGACAGAAACTGCATTTCAGTGTATTTTTAACAAGTGAAATGAAATAATAATATAAATGTTTAAGTTTTATTCTTTTTATATTTTAATCATTGCTGTTAGAGAGAGGGGTGGGATTAATGGGTGCATCTTTGTGTGTGTGGATGTGTTCGATTTCAGTACAGAACGATTGAAGTCTTACTCTTATTTGGAATCCTTGGCGTGTCATTTCAGTGTTAGAAAAGCGCAAACTGTATTCTCTTCTCTCTACAAGAGTCGTGTAAGGTGGTATAGAGTCCTATAAAAAAACCTGCAATTCATTTCAACGATTCGATTCGTAGAATCATTCAGTGATGAATGTTGTACACAAAGAGTTTATGTATTCGGTGCTGATCTTTCCTTGGTTATCTTAGAAGATGATGTTGCTCATCCATCATTTATGTCATCTGTCATGTTAGCGGTAGAACTCGTAATTGATGACTTCTCCGTGGAACGTGGTCGTTTTCTTCCCAGTCTCCGTTCTCTAAATGTGAGTTGACGGAATGCGACGTGTTTGATGAACATAACCTGTCACCGCGGTGGTTGCTTGTGTTCTGGTCAAATCGTGTTACTTGTGTGTCAGTTCAGTCGGATTAATTGTTAATTGGGGGAGGCCTTTCTGGGTGGTCTTTAACCCCACACCAGTAAGAACACTGTGTAATAAGCCACGAAATCTGAGTTTGACTCCCAGTGTGACCTGTGTTTGTTTGGTAGGTTGGATCTTGGTTGTATGTGTTAGGCTTAATCAGTGCCAACTTTAAACAAAGCACTCACTCACTCACTCACTCAGATGTACATATATGCTATAGTTCAGTGTAGTTATAAGTCTGTTTGTGATAACCTTAGATGTGGTGCATGGTACATTTCTGTGGTCTAACTGGGAGCGTGTTGGATCACAGATCACTACAATCTGAGTTCGAATCTCAACATGGGCATATCTGAAGGGTGTTTCATCTTTGACTTCGTTTCATTTCCTTCGGAGGTCGCTCGACCCATTTAGCCTACCATGTGCACAAAAGTGGCCGTAAAACATCAATCATCATAATCATGGTACATTTAGAGCCGAGTGAGGATGTTTATGAGATTCCTTATTAAATGGGGTTGAATGCAGTTACGTGCCTTAGCCAGGTGGTTCCCGAAGTTTGTGAGATGAGGTTACTTAGGTATTTGGTCATTGGCTGCAAGTAGATGGCAAGAGACGCTGAGCTGAGGACTGTTCGGATAGGGGGCAGCCTAGGATGAGTTCCTTGGATCGGGTTGGTTGTGGCTTGAAATTGACTCGGGCTGGTTACGATTTGGTTTGCAGCCTTTTGTGTTTTATATCACCAGTTCTAGAAATCTTCTAGAATCAGCTAGCAACGTCGTCGTGCACACTCTTGCTATTGCCAGAAATAACTGACTCGTATTTCCAATTTATCTGTAGGCCATTATCATTATAATGACGAATGCATCATATGATTAAATGTCTTTTCTGCTATGAGGATGATAAAGTACAGATGGAGGATTTATTTAGACTGACCGTGGAAGGATAATAAAGAAGTACATAATAATAACGTAGATAATTCGACTGTGATCATTATGACTGAAATTATTTACTACATTGGAACAGGAACAACGTCAATTTAATAATCATATTTATAAACAAACGGGGAATTATGCAAATGTTATCATTATCAATGAGTTCCCATGACAAAGGGAGCATGACAAAGGGAGCATGGCTTTTGAGCCGTTCGAATTCCAGATCCAGGCGTTTTATTCACCGGAATAGTGTAATAACATTTTTAGCTTGTGTGCCAGTATAGAGATTAATATCTCGCAGTCAGAACGTGGTTGTATGTAATCAGATTTTCGGCTGACAAATATTAACATTTGATCTCCTGCTTGTGGTTGTCATGACGTTGCCGAAATAGCATCCTATATCTGCGTGCCTTTGTGCGAAATACAGTTGTTTCTCTCTGCTGTAATCAAAACATCGCCATAGCAACCGAACACAGATCTATCATAGAGGATGTAATCACATTGGAGATTATTGGCTTAAAGCCGTGAAACAGTCAGCACTGTGACTTAACCAAAAAAAAACACAGGAAGATTTATCACCAGAATCCCAACTAGCTCCTTTTGTGCGGTTTTTAAAATGTACACTTTTATATTTATACATGCCAGGAAGCCTGTCTTCGTGACTCGGCTTTGTTAAATTGTAGAAATCATTCATGGCTGTGAATAATGTGTCAAGTCTGTTGCTAGGTACATGGAGACAAGAAGTTGGGATAACTTGATTATAAAGCATCAGTAGAACAGGTAGATTCATTAGGAAAAGAAAGTACAGGATTTGAGAGAGAGCGAAATTTGTTGGAAGCCGGAGGCCTTTGTTTTATGTAAACATACGTCATTCAGTGTCTACATGTGGGCGCTGATGCCTTTTACTTACTTTTTGGTGAAACAAATTGCCTCGGATTTTCTTGGCCGTATTTGACTAATACTAGTAATAGCTTTGCAGAATGAGATCTGGATGTACATGGCAATGTTGATGTGTATGGTACTGAGTGAATAGAAATAACTTTTATTTATGGGTGACTGGTATGTCACGTCATCCACAGTTTATTAATTCTTACCTGAAGGGTGTTTCATCTTTCACTTCACTTCATTGCCTCTGGAGAGCCAACCCTGTGCATAAAATTGGCTATAAAACAGTAACATTTCAAATTCTGTGGTGTATCACTGCAGTGGTACAGAATAGCATCTTATAGCATACAGTATGTATGTATGTATGTGTGTATGTGTATATGTATGTATGTATGTATAAATATATATATATATATATATATATATATATATATATATATATATATATATATATATATATTATATATATATATATATATATATATATATATATATATAATATATATCATATTCTTATATATCATTTGATCTGTAATTACATAGGTTTGGTATAATCTGTCAATTAACTTATGTCTTCTTGTAGCAGCAAATATGTCAAATACATCAACTATAATATAACATATTATGTTCTGATTGTATCCAGGGTTGGACAGATTACAGGCCTCTGGCATTTAAATACGATTATGGCATTAGGATTGTAATTACGTTGATACAGATTGTAGTTGAATTCAATTATGATTATACTGTAATCATAATTATAATAATAAATACAGTGTATCTCATCCTGTCTTCTTTAGTAACTCAGCTATATATTTAGTATTGACACCACCACTACCAAATAACTACCATACAGATAGTACTCATAGCATGGATGGTGTGTGTGTGTGTGTGTGTTTGTTTGTGTCTGTGTTAGCAGTATGGAATAAAACACTGGCACAGAGAAGTATTAGCCTAGAATACTCCATCTTGGTGATACATCAAAGGGACTGAATTCTGATATTTTTCATGCTGAAATGTAATGTGCTATCAGTCAGTAACACACACACACACACACACACAACACACACACACACACACACACACTTCAAATAAATCCACAATCTCCATGGCACATCAATGAATCAGTGTTACTTGTGCGGTAACAGTTTTGTTGTTGTTTTGTTGTCATTACAGAGTCAGAGTGACACAGAGTCTCGTCCAATGTCCTCAGTCTCCGAGGATTCATTTTGTCCACCGATACCCAAACGTCCTTCTTCATCCATTCTGGCCACCATCCGACAGGAACGAGAACTCGAGCAGCTGCAGGAAGAGATAGCCAATCGGATGCAGACTGAATTGTCACCTGACCTCGAAGACAACATGGCCGACACAAATGTTTACCTGGAGGGGGATTATCAGGAGATTGATGACAATCATGAAAGCAAGTATGAGCCGAGGAAGTTTGGACCTCCGCAGGTGAGAATCGAGCGAAAAGTGTTTCCAAAACACTTTCAACATTCCGCATCCATCGTGAGCTCAACAGCAGGGAGCGAGGAGATGTTGGATCGTCCGCTTGCAACTAGTTCCATCGTTGGCTCTTCCTCACCTGTTCCACAGGGGGAGCCATTATCGCAGCCACCTCTGATGATGCGACGCCAGCATGCTCCCGGCAAGCTGACTTCGATTTCGACAACAGACAGCAGTGAACCATTGACATTGAGTCCAAAATCACCGCCTAGTCCGCTGACACCACTTTTGCCCATGGTGCCGCCAAACTCACCATTGCCACATGGTCCATTCTCATCCAGTCATACATCCCACACAGTCTCTGCTCTTGCCACTTTGCCGCGGCACAAGAAGGGCACCAAGATGTTTGTGTACACGCCGCCTAGGGAATACGAAACCCAAACTATTGACAGACGTCTGCCATCCAAGAAAGACGCCTTCGAAAGGTCACAGTCTGAGCGGGGTCGAATTAGACCCAAACCACCAACACCCCCACTCAGAAGGCTTCCATCTTGGGTGAGTTGTCAGAATTTCAATATACACTTGATAAATTCATCTTCAGTCTCATTCAGAAGAAGTGATTAAGTTATTTCTCTTAAAATGTTGACTGCCTGAGATCAAAGAGCAGGTTTGTGTATGGAATAAAAATGCAGTTTTCGTTTCAAATTCATTCCTCATTCTATGCAGGCAGCACTTCGGCTGCACTATTGCCCTTGTCTAGAAGCTAATCTCATAAGAAAAGCCGTCATTTGGCAGCTGACATGTAACTGGCTGTGTGGGAATTTAATAATAAAAAAACTGCTCTGGTTTGTATCGATTTGGAATTAAACACAGTAGTCGAGGCCGACTTCCGTGTTCACTTCCTGGCGGTACTGAAGCCTGCCAAACTAGGCATAAAACACGAAGAGATCAATCCTTATATCGATGTGTTAATTGTGTTAGCCGATGTTAGCATCAAGTCTGAGGTGAAAAGTATGCTGTTCTGTTTTTGTCCACAGAAGTTTGATTCTTAACAGTCGATGGCACTAGCTATTGTTAATTATAATGTCGTAGGTTTTGACCAAATCATGCTTCCCATAGATTAACTATAGATTTCACTGATGATTAGTAGCTAAAAAAGGCCACGTCTTACTGAAGTATTTCTGTCATCTTGGGATATCATTATTTTGTGTTGATGTATTGCTGTTGCTCATAACCTGGCTCTGTCCTCTCGGATTGATGGATTTGCTTTCATCATCCCATTTCTTGAATCTTCAAGTTTCGTATCTTGCTAGATAATGGAGCCATTAAATGGTGAATTAGTACAAATGAATAGGTGAATGGTGTGGATACATAACAATTGTAGTATTATTAATACAATTTTTTTTAATATTTCTAACATCTGTCGGGCGTCTGTGTGGTCTAATTGGGAGTGCATTGGACCACAGATCATTACCACCTGAGTTCTAACCTCAGTGTGGGCATATCTGAAGGGTGTTTCATCTTTGACTTCGCTTCATTACCTTTGGAGGTCCCTCGACCTATTTAGCTTATCGTGTGCACAAAAGTGACCGTAAAACGTTAATCATCATCATCAAACATTGGTGCAATGGCACATCTGTCAGGGACATGAAACAATGAAATGGAATCATAGGTTATTGGCTCTGCATCTAACAGCTGGTTGTAATAACAATAATAATAATAATTGGAGGAGATTAAGCTTAAACAGTATTATCTGGTCAGTGGATATTTTCTGATAGAGAGTCCCTTAATGGCGATCCAGACACCAAAGAGACATTTGTTTATTTATAGGTACTATCCATGTGATGTTCTAACCCATGCTTCTTGGAGGTGATAAAACTCTATTAACTAACCCACTCTAGCTTCAGTTAATACATGCACGTCACTTGGCCGGTAATTAGCTAGTCTACTACTAGCCAGCCACTTAGCCATAGGCAACATTTGTTTATTTATAGGTACTATCCGTGTGATGTTCTAACCCATGCTTCTTGGAGGTGATAAAACTCTATTAACTAACCCACTCTAGCTTCAGTTAATACATGCACGTCACTTGGCCGGTAATTAGCTAGTCTACTACTAGCCAGCCACTTAGCCATAGGCAACATTTGTTTATTTATAGGTACTATCCATGTGATGTTCTAACCCATGCTTCTTGGAGGTGATAAAACTCTATTAACTAACCCACTCTAGCTTCAGTTAATACATGCACGTCACTTGGCCGGTAATTAGCTAGTCTACTACTAGCCAGCCACTTAGCCATAGGCAACTTGATGATGATGATGATTATTATTATTATTATGGTGGTGGAGATTTTTTGTGCCACATTGAGCTTTTTTTATTATTTGTCCGATTTTGGCTCTTAAGAGATCAGCATCGAGAACGTTCAATCCAGGTCGGCGCTGATGGACGACGTCATTATGAGCAGTTTTAGCCATGATGTTGTGATGGAATGAATGCCAAGACGGCGATTGCGTTGGAGGTATTCAAGGACGAATGCGGCCCCGTCCTTTTGACGGGGCAATGGCTTTTATTGACTGTTTGCTGTCACTTCTACGTCTCGACATTCATTTGTTGTACAGTCGGCGGCGGTGTCATCGACGTTCTCTCTGTTCGTTGGTCGGCGGAAGCTTTCAGAACTCGACCATCGTTATCGTTGTTTTATGTGTCGTTTTGCTGAACGCTAGATGTCGAGGTAAACACGTTTATGAAATAATGACGGAGTTATGGCGGATTGTGGTGGTTTGGGCTGTACACCGGGGAACATCATTAGTATGTAAAGGCGGGTCTTTTTCCGCATATGCTTCCTCGTAAGCGGATGTACAATTGGTCAATAATGACATCCCGTTTGTGAGAAGTTTACTTTAGAGTATTGAAAATGACGGTAACTTTAAATTCTGAAACTTATTCCAACGATAAATGTAGAAACTAGAAAAGAATCCAACAACTAAATTTGATAAATGAGCTCCTTCTGTTATAAGATGATGTTAGTTAGTAATGCAGTGGTGGATGTTTCATCCTTCAGGATAAAGTTTAAGCAGTTAAATCCCACATAAAAAGCCATATATCCTTGGTATGACCTGAGTGATGAGGCTGAGCTGAGCACTAATTCATTTATTGTCATAAACTGAAATGGATGTCACGAATGAAGTTTGTGAAGCCACCAATAATCTTTAACTGTTGACTATAAGACGGTGAAGCCACCGATAATCATTACCTGCTGGCTATAAGACGGTGAAGCCAACCATAATCTTTACCTGTTGGCTATAAGACATTGAAGCCACCGATAATCATTACCTGCTGGCTATAAGACGTTGAAGCCACCGATAATCATTACCTGCTGGCTATAAGACGTTGAAGCCACCGATAATCATTACCTGCTGGCTATAAGACGGTGAAGCCAACGATAATCTACCTGTTGGCTATAAGACGGTGAAGCCACTGATAATCATTACCTGCTGGCTATAAGACGGTGAAGCCACCGATAATCATTACCTGCTGGCTATAAGACGTTGAAGCCACTGATAATCATTACCTGTTGGCTATAAGAATGTGAAGCCACCGATAATCTTCACATGTTGGCTATAAGACGGTGAAGCCACTGATAATCATTACCTGCTGGCTATAAGACGGTGAAGCCAACGATAATCTTTACCTGCTGGCTACAAGTGTTGTGTCTTGGATCCGGAAGAAGTTGGGATTTTGTTGACATTATTAATTCCATTTCTTTAGTTTGGCTATTACGGATTTACTGTTTCTCTGTCAGACTAAACAGATTAAATGATATGTGATGGATGGGTTCGGGATCAACGTGGTCAGATTCTTAGAGTTTTCAGCCAAAACATGTCTGGATTAGATGGTGGTACACCGAAACGACGTTAATCTTCGGCTCATTAGTCTGCGGTTCCATTTTATTTCCAGTTTCTTCGGAACTCTCTCATCTTCCCAAATCGTCTGTTATGTTTTTAAATCGGTGCTTATATCACTTGTGTGTGATATCATACTTCTATATGCATACATTGCACATAACATTTCGAGGATTTCTTTGGAGAGCACAGGATGAATATATATGTATCAGCTGTTTAATATGCATGTTTAACCGGTCCTACCATACTCAGATGTGATTGGCCAAAACATTACCCCCGCTGCCCCCATCCCTGTTGGCAAATCACATTACAGTGGTTCCAGTATGGCGTATAGGTTTATCACCGATTTTCTTCCGGTGTTCCAATGATGAAGTGCCTTTGTGCTCATGCTAGGTCACTAATTGATCGGAGAGCTGGGAGTTTCGGTAAAGAAATATACAAAAGCGTCATTATTCTTGTATTGTATTTGCCCTTCTGCCACTGTTGATAAATGCATTAAACATGGTTTTTAGCCCCATTATCGCTCTTTAGGAACTAGACAGATCCCGCGGCAAACATCTGCGGTTTCGGTTAATCCGGCAGTTTTATTCGGTCTGTGGCAGTCGATGCTTGGTTTCGGACGAGAGTATCCGGCAGTTGATGGGCTCCCAAATCTATTCATCTATTATAGCTGAATTATTGTCATCAAATTTGAGTTTCCATTCCGGTCAGTACGTTAATAGAATTGGTTGTCATAATGTGTTTAGAACGAAGCGCATTGTACGGAACAGGGAATATATTTTATTCGTTGATTAACTGATTATTTATTTACTAGGCTCCCTTTTAATTCAGGACAGTACATGAACACACACACACGCGCGCGCGCGCATGAAGACACGCACGCACACGCTCCCGTTCTGAATAGTGTCTATAGAAATGCTCAGTGTAAGAGCTGACGTTATTAATGCTTTCACTCCAGCCTTTGGTCGACTCGTCTTCAGCTTTAGCTGTATCATCATACCATGAAATATTACCAGAGCAATATGTGGTTATATATCATCTGAGGGGAATACAACCCGAGAAATGGTAACCGTTAACCGATAATATGTCGCCCGGAATATAACCCGAGAAATAGTAACCGTTAGCTGATAATATGTTACTTGGAATACAAGCTGAGAAATAGTAACTGTTAACTGATATGTCACCCGGTGTGTCCTTTATTGTTAACTTGTCAGATGGATCTGTATTAGATCTGCATTAAATAGCCCATTGACACAATGATTTATTATATTGGTTGTACTGGCAGACAGTGTGACTTGAAACACTTCAAAACTTACGCTGACGACAAAGCCGCATGTAACTGGGAATGGGGTAACAAATTGCATTTGATGTCATCGTGTTTTTAGCCAGAAATTAAATTGTGACCAAAATTCGACATTTTATTAATGGGGAAATCCTACCTTCCACTGATCAAAGTTCAGACAGAAATCATTTCCCTGGTAAGTGCGAGGAAAATGCACATCTTAGATGTTGATTGGTGGAATATTGAGCTAATATTTGATTGTAGAATTGAATTGAACCAGGGATGTGACTGACCTAGAAAAGATTGGATTATGCTGGAAATATATTTTTTGGCTGTTGGATGGTTCTCACTGGTTTAAAGGCTAGCATGGCATCTTAAACTGAAACTGATTTTTTTAAAATAACAACAGATTGATTAAATAGAAGCAAAACTGAACAGAATCATTAATAATAATATTCAAAGAAATTACAAATAATGGTTTCCTCAGAATCAGATAAACCTAAAGACAAACTGTCACCCGTTAACAATTGTGGCATTTTTATCACAGTATAAGTAATTATGTTCAAGGTCAGACTGATGACTGACTGGGCATGTAAGACCTTAATGTAAACACCATTTTCCTGCTGAGAAGTTGGATCCTCAAGGTCGTTATAAGCCAATTAGAGAATCTGCTAAAATATGCTGCATAACGTGTGTGATGTACCATAGCCTGGTAATTCTGTAAACTGCTGGGTGACTAATATGACCTTCAGTAGGTCATTATGCCTGTCTGTTCTAGTCAACCATTCTATGAATTTATGGTTTAAAACCACAACTTCATTTTAGTTGTAATGGTCACATTAATGTTAAACATTGGTAAGTTTGCAGTGAGACGTTTGAGCTATTTCCTGGCACAAAAAGGAGACATCATGTCTAGTTCATTATAGAAGATAATAAGTTACATGTACTTGTCTTGATAATGGAAAAAGTCACAATAAAGAGCTTTTTCTTATCACAGTACAGTCAAAGAATATATTTAACTGTGTGGTTATTATTTACAAATATATATTATATAGCACACTTTTCATGCATATAAATAAATTATTCAATGGCATTGTAAAGGGTTTTATATTGTGAACAATAGTAGGCATATAAAATGGTTGCACTTATTGCCATCAGGTTTTTTCGAGTGTTATAACTGAATAGACAAAACAAGTATTTTAACGGTTGTAAAAAGAAAGCCCTAAACGTGAAAATAAAATAATGTAAAAATGGATTATGTAAAATACACCCAAGATCATCTCAAGTTTAAGTTTGTTATGACATTTTTTTCAGGAGAACCGAATCTATGCTATAGCTAACATAGGCTTAAGACTGCCTGAAGCTGGTAATCTTAATAACAGAGGTGAGTTCTCCGTCAGTGATATTTATTTGATAAGTAATTGTTATTTGGATGTTTAAGCGATGTCATGTATGTCTGCAGCTGATATCCAGCTGATATGTTGTTTGTCCTGCAGCTGATATGTTGCAGAGCTTCTATGTTGGTGTATTTCCATGTGCAGGTAGAATATTGCGCATTTGCAGCTGGTGATATTGATATTGTGCTGGCGATAACTCGATAAGTGCTGGCATACTGTTGTAACTGGTAATGTTGCTGATAATATACAGCAAAGATAACTTTTGGCTAGTAACTGATATATCAGAGATCTTGAACCGATATGCGTGCTTGGTGTGTAGCTGAAATATTGCTGAATTATAATTGATATGCCATTGGTGTATAATTGGCAAATTGCAGAACTACAGCTTGCTATTTGAATGACGTATAACTAATTGGTGCCGTCAAAGAACTTGCGGTGTACTATTCAGAAACAGCTGATGAATGGCTCATACTAAGTCCGGCTTGTCTAAATACTGTCTTGTCTGTCTAAGCCAATGTCAAAATGGAAAACAGTTAACAAAGTGTAGGCTTGTGTTTTTCTTTTCGTTTATCATTTACTTATTTATCATCATCTGAAGCATCGGAAACTGTAGGTCTACTCTTCACTGTATTATGTGGACATATTTGTCTGTGTGTTTGTGTGTGTGTGTGTGTGTGTGTGTGTGTGTGTGTTATGCTCATACTTTGTGTAAAAAGATGTATTATTAGAGTGACGTTTTGTTTGTATGCATTTCTTTGTATGTGTTTGTATTAGTGTGTGGTAAATGTATTTGTGTTTTGTGAGTTTGCTTGTAATAGTTGTATATATGTTACAGTTAATCTGTATAATCAGGTAATATGTATATTACCTGACTTTAACACATCTCTTGAGATTTAATAGAGATTACCTGAAATTTTCAAGTAATATACATATTACTTGATTATACAGATTAACTGTAACATGTACACGTTCAGCCTTCCAGATGTTTTCTTAATAATAATAATATTAAGACAAATGTCTGAAATGTCTATTCATTTTTATTTCAGTATCTAGTTTACCTGTAACAGATGGACTATATACTGACCAGATCTACAACAAGCTGTCAGTACCTGTCTATACTACTGTTAAAGGGGTAAGTAATGCTTGTGGTAATTTGGGAATTTTTCACCTTGTTACTGTATCTGTAATTTGGCAACCTTATCAGCACGTAATGACTGGCTTGTTCTTATTGCTGTTCATAAAAATTGTAAATGTTTTTCTGTAGATTTCATGTATGTATATTTTATCATCAGAATAATAAGTGATGCACGTACAATTTATTGACAAGTCGCTGAAACATCGCTTTTAGTCCATTTTGTATCTTGTGTGCATGTGGGGTGGGGGGAGGGGGGCCTACTGCATTTATGTATTAGTGTTAATTCCAGATAATAATATTTGGTCTGAAATTAACTATTATCTAAATAAAATAGGCAACCCTTAATCAGAGATGAGAGTGTTCTGGATTTTATTTCTGATTTTCCAAAGTTGAAAATAACGTTTTTGGATATGGGGATAAAAGGAATTCTCTTGCAAAAGTCATGTTTTATCCCCACTCTATTAGTCTCAGCTTGTCCTGAAAATGCACAAAACCGAAATAATTCAGTGGAGACGGCAGCGCCATTTAACGTGGTCAGCCACCCACAATCTAGTGAGCCGAGAAATTAATCCCCGGAAAAGTTTCGACCTCTTACGGGGTTCGAACCTGTGACCATTGGCACCGAGTGCCGGGTGCTTAACCGCTAGGCCACTGGAGCTCACTATACTTTGCTCTGTGACTTCCTTTCCTGCTTAATAGAATATTATCAGTTTTGTGAAGGCTTCATGACTGTAATTGTCTTTAAATAAGGAACATATGTTCATCATTACTGATCATTATCATTTTATTTCTTTACCCTCCAGTGTTTCCGTTTTTTAATAAGTATTTTTATTCACCCCGAGTAGAAATCTGTGGATTTAAATCCACATCCGCTGTTTAACCTGTGATGTTTGTTTGGCCAACAGAGGGCAGCACAGATAAGAAGCACCCCATTCAGCGGTGAAAGTTCGTCAGATTCATCGGATAACGAAGATTCGAGCGATGTAGTGATGGCAATTGGTGGTGACGAAGCCGAGGCTCCATCGGCTGGTCCAAGCTGCAGCGGCAGTCCAAGCAAACAGGCCTCAGCCAATCAGAACGGTCCGAGAGCCACCAAACGAGGTAGTTGTTGATCAGAAACCGAAAAGCTCATTGACCTATTTTGGTGACTTACCTTCTCATGTGTATAAGATGTTTAAAAAATCTATGAGTTCTTGTATTTTCTTATATATGTAATGTTCCCTGTACAAAACTGTTTTCTGTTTGTGGGTTTTTAGGTTTTGTATAGGATTTGTGTTTGAGGTCTTCCTATTTACCAAACAAAAACATCACATACAAGTTCAATATTTTGTATTTCATTGCGTAGCACTTATTTGTAATGGTTGTCACTTGGCAGTAGATTGAGTAATAGATTAATATGATAATATTTATCATTTCCAGCTGTTTCTAGTCAGTCATTGGCATCAGAGACCTCTAGTGACTACGCCTTGCCTCCTGATGATGAGGTATCTATACAGACAGACAGTAGTGACACTTCAGAACCTGAACAGAAATTACTGAGATATACCACAGAAAGCCTCAAAAAGGTAATTAATTTATTGTATTATTGTCTATGGTGTGTGTGTGTGTGTGTGTGTGTGTGTGTGAGAGAGAGAGGGGGGGGCAATTATGCTGAATTAAAAATTCATACTTGTGTTGTACATATGTGTCTTATATATGTACTTTCACATTAGTATATGTCTTGTTACTGTATGGTGTGATATTCCATTTATTTTCCGTGATCACTTGCATTTAATCATAAATACTTACGCTTTATCTTCAGGATGGATTCGAAAGATGTGGCTATTTGACAAAGCTCAGCGGTAAAGTGAAAAGCTGGAGGCGTCGATGGTTTGTGCTAAAAAATGGAGAACTCTTGTACTATAAATCTCACGTGAGTCAACCACTAATTCTGTTTATCTTATAATTGATGTGCCAGGGCCTCTACATCCTTTTGGATTCGAGAGTCAGAATTGATTAACTCCATCCTCCTGTGTGTCGTAAGAGATAGCAGACAGGGGTGACATTAAGTGATCCGTTTGTGCCATATTGTCAGTGATTCCTAGTAAAAAGAGGCTCTTCATAATTACTTGGGTTCAGAGGGCTGCGAAACTTAATGTTATTTAAATATTAAAAAAAAACATAATTACGAATTCCTTGGCAGCTCCTTGCAGTATACTATTTATGTCCAAAACAAACATATTATTATTGAGAGATGAGTATATTTTTTTTATTTTCTTAAATTATTTTACCCGTTATAATAATGGCAGATATTTTTTGTTATTCAGCTGGATATGTCGCATAAGCCACAAGGTCACATCAGTCTGGATGCTCAAACTCAGATATCACATAATCACTCCACCTTCACGTTTGAGGTGAGCAAGATAGACGTATCATGTGCAGTAGGGAAAAGTTTGAAATTAGTCGTCTTGTACTTAAACACAAATAAGTGAATGAATACAGACGGGACGGACAGAGACAGACACACTATGTACAAAATTGAGTATTCTATGCATTCACAAGTTATTTTCTCTTATTACTTATGATAGATTTCGACATCAGTTAAGACCTATTATTTAACAGCTGACACTCCTGATGATATGGAGAACTGGATTAAAGGTAAAGGATCAGATATTGTTATCATCATAATTTGTTTGCTGCGAGAAGTGATACAATTAGGAATGCATTATTTGGGCCGTTTGTGTTTTGTGTTTCAGTATCTTCACAATTTTGCTTCATACATTGTGCACATGGAAACAAACACACATGTGTGCCCTGCACATATACATCACATATACAAACATACAGCCAGGCACACACACACACACACACACACACAGAGAGAGAGAGAGAGAGAGAGAGAAAGAAAGAGACAGACATACACACACACAGGAGAGAGAGAGAGAGAGAGAAAGAGAGATCTACAGACAGTGCCTAATGCCAGCTGGCATGTTAATTAATTAATGAACATTTCCTGTCTTGCAGTTTTACAGAACGCATTAAAGAGTCAAGCTGTAGATAAGAACAGTTGTCATATAAAAACTAAAGAAGTAATGAAAGGCTGGCTAATAAAGGTTGGTATTAGCTGGCTGTAAGGTCTAAAACATCCCATAATCAGAGCAAACATACAGCTTTATGCCGCTGGTGATATTCAATTCAGGAATATCACCATCATTATTTTTTTCTTACCATGACTAATGTAATTATCTTCCTGATTGTCTGCGGTGGCAGCAACTCGTTTTAGGCCAATCATTTTTTATTGTGTATAATTTTTATCATTATTTCTTTATGCGATTACATTTTTATCACGTTGGTGTTGATCCAGACAAGTAACTTGTCATCGAGTGTCAGCGTACTGTTATTTGGTTATGTCGGTTTTTCAGGATGGGTAATTCATAGAGCATCACCATTTTTCAGTAGTTTGATTTGTTCTCAGTACGAAAATTATGTAAATGTAGATGACATCACATATAAGTAAATAAGCTTTTTTTTATAAATATTTGTAATATATTGCTATGGTTCGTTTATTCCAACTGTTTGTTGTCCACAGACGCGTAACGGTCGCAGTCGACGGTGTTGGTGTGTTCTGATTGGTAAATTCTTCACGTATTACAAGAGCCCGGATGATAAGGTAATTGTTACCAAAGAATGTAAACTCTGATGTACCATATCTGAGATGTTTGCACAAAACTAGTAATAATGTTGATCCTGGAGAACTGTTTTTGGTCCAGCTGCTGAGATTCGCTCAGATAATGATGCTTTATGTTGAAAGTTAGGTTGAATTTCAATTCTTTTAACATGCCTAATTCCTAAACTACTGCCTGTGTCCAAGAAGTTGTTATGTAATCTGCTCTGTTTGGAAGAATAATTTTCTTAGAAATAAGTAACATGGGGTCAAGAGTTTATTTACTATCTGCTGAAGAAGTGAATTATAAATAGCCATGATGTTGTTGTAGTAATAGTAGTATAAGTAGTAGTTGTTTGTACCCAGTAGTAGTAATGGCAGTAGCAGTGGTGGTGCTGGTGGTGGTAGTAGTAGTAGTAGTAGTAGTATTTGTTGATTTTGCTGTCGCTATTTTCATTGTGTAGTTGTTTTGTATCTTGTAGTAATAGCAGTAGTATTAGTAGTAGTAGTACTAGCAGCAGTAGTAGTGTTAGTAGTAATAGTAGTAGTAATTACACAAAACCTATATAGTTTCCCAAGTATTTATGATCTTGTATAACTAGATTTTGATTTAAAGACATTAACATTTGTGTATGGTTTCATTTCCGAAGAATTGCCATGCATCTTTTTAATAGTGTTACTCTATAGGATATGATCTGGAATTCTTTTAGTCTGATTTATTTTGTTGTCTTTTCTGTATCACCCAGCAGCAGAATAAAAAAAAATTATGGCTTGAATCATATGTCATGTCATATCCTCAACATTGTTCTTCGTGTTACAGTTACCTCTGGGTCAGATCCTGCTACGCGATGCTCGTGTGGAGGAGGTGGACAGGTCATGCGATTCGGAGACGGACTCGGATGACACTTCGTTACCGGATTACACATTAGCGATATGGCCAGTCACGTCAGGGCCAACCTACCTAATGATACCTACTAAACATGAAAAGGTAACAACAGCCAACAAAACAACACATACAAAAAAATATATGTTTAATATATCTGTCTCAGGTGTGTCGGATCACCTAATTTCTGTATTAAGATTATTATTATTATTATTATTATATACCATATTTATATAGCACTCTTTTCATAAACTATATCATGTTCAGAAGTGCTTTACAATACAAGACATATAAACGTAAAATGTTAAAATGACATGGAATAATATATATTAAATGTAAAATAAAATATTACAATATACTGGTGATTAATTTTTTGTGACGTAATAGTATGATATAAAAAAAAGACAAATAAAATAAAATAAACTTAATCAACTAAATTAAATCGTTATAATATATTGATATAACAATATAACGAACTGCTATTAACTAGAAGATAAAAATAGAATATAAACATGTTATATATACACATTATTAAGAATGACTAGATTTGTTCAATGGCTATAGTGAACTAGAAAATAATGTGTTTTTAAACGTTTTTTGACAGTCTCTTTTGTCTTAGATTCTCTTATATCCATGTTATATCTCAACAAGCTAGTAGTAGCCACTAGGATGGTCTCGTTCCAGACAGTTCACAGGTAATCAGTTGATGTCTATGCCATAGAAAACCATCCCATAGACTCTATGGGATGGTTTTCTTCATCCGTCTGTGGTGACATATTCTCATGATGTGGCTTTGTTTTTGTTATAGGATAGTTGGCTGTATCATTTAACGGTAGCATCGGGTGGTGGTAATGGGAAGATTGGGACAGAATATGAACAGCTTCTGTCGAAGTTAATGGAATCCGACTCAGACTCTGGTGAGTAATAATAGTTTGTGTTCTGATATCTGTTCGGTCGACTGAATAATAGTCTTTGCAAATACTTACTCTTGCCAGCCATTTCTCTCTCTCTCTCTCTTTATCTGTCTGTCTGTTTTGTATGTCTGTCTGTCTGTCTGTCTGTGTCTGTCTGTCTGTCTGTCTGTCTGTCTGTCTGTCTGTCTGTCTGTCTGTCTGTCTGTCTGTCTGTTTTGTCTGTTTTCTTTCTGCGCCTCTTTCTCCATCTCTCATATCTATCCTTTCCTCTCTTATATTTGTTCATAGACCGATGTATTTCATTTGTCTCCACCTTTCCTCTATTCATGACTTATCCCAGATATGGTTACCTCCCATTTTTTTCTCGTTTCTTTATATGAATTCAGTTGTGTTCAAAAGTATTATTATATATTTCAGCTTATTGGAAACATGTGATGTTGTTACATACAAAAGACCCCCTACCAACCCCCTTGACTACCCTGTCGTCTGAATCACTCCAGCTTAAAGCCCTGGAAATGTTTAGGGTAAGTATATTAAGCCACTTCAGATAAATTGTATACAAATAAGCAGCCACGTTTGAACGGTATTTTGCCTTTCATTTCTCTTAGTTGCATCTGCATGTGTTTTTGCCCATTTAGCCCACCCATATATTTGCACAAAATGCCCTTAAAACAATAACATGTATACAATAACCAACAGACTGCATACACGCTTTGTACTTCAACCACAGGAGTATTAAATTACTATATCATAATTTATTGATGTATTTTCATTTTATGTAGCAGTATATAGTGTTTAGAAAACAAAAACAACATCCCATAGTATCCAGTTTTGAGTCATATTTCTTTGGTCAGAAAGTTTGGAGACTCGCCAGCCTCCCCATCAGTTTGGCTGTTGATGATTATCCAGTAAAAATAATAAGAAGCATGTAATGAAAATCTGTATACTGCTGTATAAGAGGAACAATTATAGACATATAAAAGTCAGCCAGGGAAATAATATTATATCTGCAGTAAATCATTGGTTAACCAACAGTCACTGATTAACTGAACAAGAATGTTCCCCTCGTGTGTTGTGGCAAATAAAACCAGACATTTTGATGATAATTCATTGAAATCAACAAATTCTCCCATAACTCTGTAAAAAGCCTGAGATATTACACTGTTAATTACACTAACCAAGAAATACTTCATATTCTTATGTGTTTTGTCAGGTTGACATATCACATTCTCCAACAAATCATGATTTGTTTAGCAATGTAGACTGGTTGTTGCCTTCAATCTGCTGAATAAAAGTATTGTCAGCCAACAATAATTGTGATATATATATATTATGTCTGATCATGAGTTTTATTATCCAGATTTATGGGAAACTGGCACTAATCTTTGTCCCTTGAGTAGTACACCAAACAAAGTGTTTACTGTAATCTAAGTAATAACTGTAGTTTAGAGATTGTATGTCATAGCAGTTGCTCAGTTGCTTGATGATGCTCTCACTAACAGTTAGACAGTATCATCAGGCATTCACTTATGAATAAATGTCCATCATCATCACCATAATAATAAAGGAAAAACACCACTTATGATTCTGTGTTTGTTTGTGTAGGTTTATAAATGTATAGGTTTTAGTACTCTTGCTGTGCTGTTTTAGTGTGTGTGTGTGTTTGTGTTCATGTGTGTGTGTGTTCATGTGTGTGTGTGTGTGTCAGAGAGAGAGAGAGAGAGAGAGTGAGAGCAGTTTGATTGTGTACTATTTAATTATAATTGCTTGATTTATTTACCATAATTTCTCTTCCTATTTCAGTACGTACATTCCTTCACCAATATTGCGATAGAATCTCCACAATTAGACCAACATGTATCATTGGCACAGACAATCATGGAAATGTGTCTAGAATCACCCGAACTACAAAATGAACTTTACTGTCAACTCATAAAACAGACATCCCCTCATCCTGCTCAACATCGATCGCATATGCAGGTAAGGACAGTGTGTGTGTGTGTGTGTGTGTGTGTGTCTTTTAGCAGTCTGTGAACTCTTTTTTTAATCTCTCTGCCACTACTACCAGTTCTCTACTCGGGCAAGCTCTGCAGTGCATTGTAAAACTCTGACCGAAATCAATGATTTGGCTTCAGAATTTTCTCCTCTGTGGTAGCAGTTCTTGGTTTCTGTGCGATGCAAGTCCTACCTCTCCAACAAATCCATCCGATGCAGAATGTCTCGATTCCAAGATGAACCCAGCATCCTATGTGATGATACAGGGCTGGCAGCTCCTGGCAATGGCCGTGTCACTATTCCTACCGAAGCAGCGTGTGCTATGGTACCTGAAGGCACATCTTGCTAGAAATAGTGATACTAGGTATTGGTGAGAACAGTTTGTTGATACTTATTATTAACGAGGATAGTTAAATCTTTCTTTTGAGTGCTGCTACAATATTTATCATGACAAAACGAGCAACTACTTAATTTTTTATAATTTGAAAATTTGAATCGGAACAATATTTATTAGTTTAGACAGTCAATGCGAATTTCACATCCAGATAGCTCATAAACTAGTTATTTAAATATATAATTGTGAAATTAGTTGAAAATGTATTTAATATATTTTTTTTTTTAAACATTGGATGAGTCATTTTCTATTATCTAGCTAGGCTAGTCAAACCACTGTATGATGTCTATCTATTTGGCAGCACTGAGACAGGTAAATATGCAGTATTCTGTCAGCGAGCACTGGAGAGAACATTACAGAATGGTGGCCGAGAGGTGAGGCCATCACGTATGGAAGTGTTATCCATTTTATTAAGAAATCCATATCATCATTCGCAGCCAATCAGCATGCCAGTTCACTTCCTGAATGGACTCTATCAGGTAATTAGAGCAATATTGTGGTATTTGCATTAACTATGACAAACAGGATAGATAGCTAAATTAACTTAATGTAATAGCTGCAAGTAATCTTGAGCAATGAGCATCATTATTATTGTTATTATTATTATGCAAGACTGCTGATAATGTCATTTTCATACAGATCAAGATAGGCATTTAAACAAGTATAAGGTTCTGGCTTTAATTTTTATGCATCTATTCTATATACATGTATTTGCATGGGTATGCTTATCTACATGTAGAATTACAAACAGATATAGACAGATGGCTACAACCATGTATATACACACACACACACACACACACACAGAGAGAGAGGGTTAATAATATAATCTCTGTGTTACAGGTTGTTAGTTTTGATGGATCAACATCAATACAGGAGTTTGTTCACAGCCTCAACAAATGTCTGGGTATGAGAGACTGTTCTTTGTCAGGATTTGCACTCTTCACTGATGATCCTGCTGGCAAGGAGCTGGAACACTGCCTTAAGCCACATCATAAGGTCTGTAACTGATTATCTTATAGTTAATGCTCACCCTAATGCAGTAGTGGGGTGCCTCCATGGTCTAACTGGTAGCATATATATATATATATATATATATAAAACATGCATATTTTTTCACACATGATAAATATGTATTTTGCCAAAAATGTGCCATAAATGACATTTAATATTTTCCGCTGACTTACTTTATTCAACATATTAACTTGCATAAAGTTAACTGAAACAAACTGATTAATAATCAATGTAGATACACTCTTACAAGTAGATCAGGGATGTCAACTGAAAAGATAAACATCCATAATATTGTGGAATTGGAGCACAGTCCTGAGAATGTTAATAACTGAGTTGTAACAGAATAAGTCTATATGCCATATATATATATATATATATATATATATATATATATAGGTGTAATGTGACATGTGTTACCTAATAGATTCAGTCATAATTCATGCAAATTATGACATTTGTTTTATTACACTCGTCATATGAGAACTGTTATATTATACCAGATATAACAACCTAATGCATGTATGAATTAGTGTATTGTGAGCCTCCATCTGTCTTAGTCTTCAGCCATCTCCTCAAATCACGGTATTAAGTGGTAGAAATTTGGTGAAGGAGAGTGTTTGGGGCAAAGAAGCTGTGTGTGACATACTGCCGTGAGAGGAGGAAAATTGTAAAGTTGTGTCACTGAGAGTAATTATGTCCAATTGCTTATAGAAATGCAGAGACTGGCTGAAAAATATTGAATGGATAGAAAGTGCTAACTCTGTTGTTGTTCTCCACATACAAGTCATAGGTCCTGATATGTTTTTGAGGTTTCTATGGCATGTTTTTCTTTGAAAACAGTTACAGATAATAAAAATAGTAATTATTCTGTAGTGGAAGACGGCAATTAATGTTTGACCTCTTTGAATTTTGCTTCCTTTTAGAGATCTTTTTAGCAGTACGCATCAGTTGTCCTGCTTAGCCAATGATCTCAATATGACTATTTATATTTTCTAGGTCTGCGATGTGATCTCCAGCTGGGAAAAGGCTTATCTGAGTCATGCCTCAAAAGGAAGTCAGGCCGACACGAGCAGGACAGTGAAGCTGACATACAAGAACAGACTGTACTTCAAGAGTCTGATCAGATCAGAGACTGAGAAGGAGAGGCTCCTTCTCACGTATCAGACGAATGAGGAGATCATCAATGGCCGCTTCCCGTTAAACAGAGATTTGGCAGTGGAACTTGCAGCTCTTATGGCTCAGGTAAAGATCCACAGCCTATTGTATGGGCTTCTGTTGGATGGGATCATTCTACAATATAACTTGATATTCCTTAATACTTTCTGATGCTGTATCATTTCAGGTACAAGTTAAAATAATTTCTTTAATTGCCAATAATACCTTTTACAGATTATTCTAATAACAATTACTTTTATTGGCATTATTAGTCACTCTCATCACTTATATCTTTCAACTTATACATAAATGAAGTGTTGTCGTGCATAGAAAAATTGGTGCCTCCATTGTCTAGCAGTAGCATGTTAGATCAATATCACCGTGTTCACATCTCGGCATGGGGATATCCGAAGGTTGTTTCATCTTTGACTTCGCCTCATTACCTTTGGAGGTCGCTCAGCCCATTTAGCCTACCATGTGCACAAAAGTGGCCATAAAATATCAATTATCATTATCATGCATAGAAAAATTGTAATAAGAGTCTGTGTTTACTCAGATCGCTTTGACCTGGCCACCACATGGCTAATTAATTATACAGCAGAATATGCATGCATGCTCAATGTTAGGTTATGCAGAGTGGTGATGTTATACACATAATTGATTAAAACTTAAGGATCCCTTATATTGCATCTAGTTGCTGTTCTGGATCTGAACTTCTCCATTTGAGCAATTAAAATATCCACATATCATAATGTCTCTAGTTTTTAATAAAATCATAGTTTTGGTAAACTTAAGATTAGTCCTGTGTACAGTTTTAATAAGAAATTGTATATTTCACAGTAGGGTAGAAATTGTTTAAAGAATTGCTTTAACTTATTATTATTATTATTTTTAAAATTTGCTGATAAGCACAGTGAAATGGCTTTCTTGTTGTCTTCTTGGAAAATAGCCATGTTGACTGTATCTGTTTGAATAGTAATGGATGTATCACTGTGGATGGTACTAGACAGATTTTCAGGTTTATGATGTACGGATATCACATGAATTTGATATGTTCATTAGGGTTATGCTTCTATTAGATACAGTCCCCTGTTGGTTATGTTACAGCATGTTCATGCTGTTGGCTGTAATGTTATCTCGGTTCAGTTTAGATGTTGTTCTGATTAATGAAATGTTTTCATCTTCTCTGATCCAGATTGAGTTCGGAGATTATCGTCATCCTGGAGAGTCCATAGCGACCACACTGGGAAGAACTGTACTACCACCAGAGAAGAATCAGGATCCCTCACATCTCCAACTTCCTCATGTTGTTGACAAGTTCTATCCAAGCCGTTACAAGGATCTGAGTCCTCAGGATTGGAGGTAAAGTTTGATCAATCATTACGAGTGGTACTTGTGATAAATAGAAAGATACAGCTACCATTTATAAACTCTGAACTGCCTGGGTATCAGATTAACAGGAAGAATCTGGAACCAAAATTAAGTTTCCGATTAACTAAAGATTAACTGTACACCAGGGAGATTTTAGAAATCTACTCACAAGTATAAAAATGAATAAACTTAAACACAGAAAATCTATTTTTCTATGTTTTTATTATTTTTTATATATGAGATTTAGGCACAAAATACAGCAGTAAATATGATGACCATAAAACATAATTTATTGATTATCCTGGACTGAACTGTTTTCTTAATATTTAATATAAAGAGTGCATATTAGTTGTCATCATTATGATCTGTTTTAATTTGAAAAACCAAACATTAACCTAACATGTTTTTAGTCACCATGTTCTACATGTTTTAATGTGATATGGTCTATTTGATGGTTTATTCTGTGACAACAGATTGGTCGAACATATCATCAAGGAGAAGTGGATAGCGTTACATGGCCGTTCAAGCCAGGATTGTGTGCGCATCTATCTGACTGTAGCCAGGGGCTGGCAGTTCTTTGGTTCTAAGCTAGTGTCAGCCAAGGTACATAAAATTTCCGACACTGAATCAAAAGTGGGAACAGTATTTCTTTATTAAGATAACCGTTGGTTTTAGGTTGGTACCATCAGACATGGATGGTAGCACTATGTTAACACAAAACTGAAAAGAATAACATCGAGGTCAAGGGCATTCTTTATCCAATATCTTTTACAACGTACATCATATTGTTATGCTTTAGATCACTTAATTAAAGCTAAGAATGTAATGATAAATGTTTTTCAATACAAGTGAATACACATTGATGGATAGAATATGGATACTATCACGTGACGATGAAAACAAGCCATCTCCAAATGTAGCCAATCTCATGCTGACTCGTGTACAAGACGAATAGGAAAAAACACACATTTCAAGGATTAAGACCTTACCTTATACACCAGTATATACAGTTCTCCTGATATATATCTATGACCAGTTATGAATATCATAATGCTCCTCTTGTTTTTCTCAAAATTCTCTTTTGTTCGCTCACCATTTTTAAATTGTTAATACAGGTTTCAAACTTCCAATAATAAAGCCATCATCTCTCTCTTATCACAGTGATCATAGAGTCAGATCTGTAGTTTTGTTTCATTCCAGTTGAAAAGAGGTGAATCTTCTACCATGCCAGTTTGGTTGGCAGTACAAGAAGACGGCTTATCAGTTCTGGATTTCACATCTCTGGTATGTCAGACAAAATGTGTGTACTATAAATACATGTACAACGCTTGAAGGTATACGCTTATAGTCCAGTGCACACCGACATGTTTATGATCGAAAGTATGCATATATCCCATACCAAGAAACTGTGT
Source organism: Paralvinella palmiformis (assembly GCA_025642065.1). Lineage (NCBI taxonomy): Eukaryota > Metazoa > Annelida > Polychaeta > Terebellida > Alvinellidae > Paralvinella > Paralvinella palmiformis. Next base: position 350,650 of record JAODUP010000083.1, read on the forward strand.
TTTGGAAAAACTTTGTATGGTCCTTAAAGACAGGTGTATCTTTTTCATTTGCCTGGGATGAAATGTTTTATCAGAACATTGTACTTTTATTGTTTATTACATAAACATTCTATGGTTTAAAAAAACTTGGAACAAATGTGTTTAATGAGATGCTATATAAATTATCATCATCATCATCATCATTGTTATTGTTATTATTATTATTATTTATTAATGCTTAACAATCTTTTCTCTTTACTACAATCAGAAACCACTGAAGACCTATGACTATAAGTATGTGGTGACCTTTGGAGGTAACAGGGATGACTTCATGCTCGTCATTCATTTGCCAAAAGATTCATCAGCCTCCACTCAGAACAAATCTAGGACATGTAGACTTCTGTTTGCTATCAATAAACACAAGGTAGTCATCATCCTTTAATTACCAATCTACCTATCATTAATTAAAAAAACTTGTACAGTGGCAAATTACCTAAATATATCTCTACCCACACACATGCATACACACACACATACACAGAGGGAGAGAGAGAGAGAGAGAGAGAGAGACAGACAGACAGACAGGCAGACAGACACACACACACATATATATACCCATGCACACACATGTACCCAATGAGAAATAGCATCTGTATTGTGTGTTTAACACTGAGAGACAATTTATACAGTCCTAAGGTACCTTTACCAATAAAAGAGATGAACATCCATAAACTGTATTTACCACGAGAAATAATCTTTATAAGGTACAATGATCCACACACCACTGGGAGTTAAACGTGTGTTAGTTGTAAATGTCACAGAGTGATGACATCTACAAGATGTGTATGCTATCAATTGATGGGATGTTTAACCTGTTTATAACACCGACAGATAAGAATATTTAGGTTATAGGAAAAACCATTTGAGAGATAACCTATATTCTGTTGTATATACTGTATATACTTGTGTATAAGATGAGGTTTTAATCCTTGAAAAAAAAAAGAATTTTTTCCTGCTCATCTTATGCATGAGTTGGCCGAAAAAAGCGCCATCAGATCTGGTAAGCGATTATTGGTACAGCCACTAGTTCAACATTCTTGATAATTTCAATATGCCGGGTCAAAAGGTTTTCTGAAAATAATATCTTTTAAAAGTTTTAAATTCTGTCTCATCTTATATTGAAGTTAGACAGTTTCCAGCGATATTGACTGATCTTCTGACCCTGTCTTCTATATGAGATCGATTTATACTCAAGTATATACAGTTGCAGCCCACTGAATGGGATGTACCAATTGAGCCGAGATGTGACCATAGGAAATATATGGAAATATAATGAAGCATTTGTTTAATGTTACTATATTATAATGACTAGTGATATAGGCTAGAATTGTTTGGTTGAACAATTCCCAAACATCCAAATCAGGATTTAGAGCCCACTGCATTCATGGGATGTCTTCCTGCGGTTGCCCCTCAGCCTTGTGTCACAGGTATGACCAACACCATGTCTAAACAAGGCAATTAGTCATCCAGTCCTATATATCTCTCTATTAAGATTATCCCAATATTAAGATTGTCACTTGACAGGTTTGCACAGGTCTTTGAAAACCTAGAAAGTCCTGGAATTTGAAAATTTGGATTCCAGGCCTGGGAAGTCCTGGAATTTGTGTAGAGGTCCTTGAAAGTCCTGGAATTTAGACATGTAGATCTATATTTCTAATAAAAAACATACAGGAATTCAGTCATTACACTTCTTCTGAAATGTTGGGTCTCCTCACCACCATCCATTGCACACTACTGACCTGCAGGTTTTTTGTTATTTCAATGTGTGTTAAGAATTTGTGAATTCATTGAAAAGGTCCTGGAATTTGACATTGAAAGGTCCTGAAAAGTCCTGGAAATTGATATGTCCAAATATGTATGAACCCTGCTTGAGAGATAAAGATTGTTCCTAAAGAATGAAGACTTCTGAACCAGCATAATGACGGAGCTCGATCAGTATCTGTTTCAATTATATAAGACTAATTACTGACCTTTCTTTCCGACCCGCTTCAGATTTATGAGGTGACGATGCTGATGGCTAGCTACATCAACGGTAGAGGGCAGCACCGAACGCATCAGCAGCACGTGCAGCAGATTGGCAACCACTCGCAGCATTCACAGACGTTGGGGATACCGGTGGAGAACCACAGCGCAATCAGTCGAAGGGACACGGTGAGAACGAACAGTTCCGGAACACTGAAGCTGCTGCCCAACAAACCGTGCAAACCCATCATATCCGCCAGCATAGAGGTGTAGACCGGATATTGTGCCGTATTAAGGCAGCTTTCCATTCTGTATCATTCCGTGTTCTGTCAGCAGTGTGCACAGCGTAGGATCATCTTCAACTCATATGAACTGAATATTATTGTTGTTAGCTGCATGGTCAGCAATCTGGTCTCTGTGTGTGTGTGCGCGTGCGTGTGCACGAGCGTGTGTGTCTGTGTGTAAATTGGTGATTTTACGCAGTCCACTGCAGTTAGAGAGAGAACATGCACTATATTGTATGCATTAATTGTTCAGGTATATTAAGAGGCATAATCTAGTTTTATACATATGCCAGTGAATACATGTCACATGTGTGTGTGTGTGTGTGTGTTCGAAATATATGCAGTACTATGCACAACACATTAAGAACATCACCACTTCGCAGCGAGGAGCTGACAGTTGTGTAGCATTTATGTTAAATATTTGTCAAGCTATGATGTGAACACTTGTTAGTCAGATGATGCACGTGTATAATGCACATACTGTGATGTGCAGCCAGTCAGAGTATGCAAGGATTCTAACACAATGATTCCACATTATGGTTAGTTGTACATATATTTCATTTTTGATACAATGTTTATTTATTTCTGGTGTGTGTGTGTGTTTATGTGTGTGTGTGTGTTTATGTGTGTGTTTATGTGTGTGTTTGTGTGTGTGTGTGTGTGTGTGTGTGTGTGTGTACACCTGCTTGTCTATATTCCATAGCATGGTGCCCTGATATTGACATACTTGTGTCATTTCCACCAACTTGTCTTCTCTTTTTTTACTACTTGTCAATTTGTGTATGTATGGTCTTCATTTTGAGTGCTATGTCCTGTTCGGTTTGTCAGTTATCACTATAGGAGTGAAGACCATGATTAGTTTGTACGGGAAATACTCAGGACAATAGGGTGATTGGTGCACACACAATTCACCAACACACACATACACACACACACACACACGAATGCACAAATAGACGTGAAGGTGAGAGGGCACTTCCTCAAAATGGTTGGTAGCACACTGTAAGGTTGAGTCACCTCTCAGCCGTATGTTCCAGGTGTGACGCCAAGGCCAAGCAAAGCATTGACTCACTCACTCACGTGTACAAGCAAAAGAAAGCAGAATTATTTTATATAGTGATTCTCATATCACCCTACAATGCTATTTTCTCTCACAGAAAGATGACGTTGTCCTGGCGAGTGAAAGATTTGTCATGTTGTATTGATTTTGTTTGGTTCGAGATGTGCTAATTATCATCCGCGTGTATAGACGCCATGATACCTGCAGTGATGCTCATTTTTGTTAGTTTTATGTCTGCATTAGAATTCCACCAGGATCGGGTACCAAGCATTTGTTCTGAACAGCATTTATACTTTGTGTTGTCAGCTGGCATTTACACACACACACACACACACACACACACACACACACACACACACACACACACACACACAGCAGTGTATTTATTTTTATTGTTGACTTTTCATCACTGTTACGATGTCTGCTTGTTGCGTCAGTTGATGAGTGGGGACGTTTATAACCAGAATGGTATGCAGAGCAGTTTTTATTTCGTTCTATTTTTGTGAGAGATTGGAACAGTGAGAACTTACTGGAAGCCACGAGCATGATTAGCTTCTGACGTGTTCTGTAATATAAAGAAATAAATGACAAGGAATCAACTCGCTGAATTATTGCCAATTTATAAACGTCAGATACTGAATGAACGCGTCTCATTCGTCACCTGTCTCTGTCAACTTATCTGTCTCCATCCTACAGTTAAGAGATGGCCACAGGTCCCAGGTCGGGGCTAGTGATAGGGCAAACAGAATTTCATCATTTATAACAAGGAAGAGAAATTGTTCTCTTCTCGTCTCCCAGAATTATTGCTTACTTTTGATTCGGACTTGTTGATATACACATGTATTTAATTATGGCAAACCTAATCCACAACTTTACTTAGGGCATCCGTATGATGAAATCGGTAGAGCGTTGTGTTCAATAACTCCAGGTCAGGGTTTCCAATGTCATTGTTTACCTCTGTCTGAGGTGGCGTATTTACTTCGGGAGATATATATATATATATGTATATATATTTCGGATGTGACCAGCATCGAAACTAAATAAAACACTCACTCACAACTGTTAATGATTGAGATATTGTTTTTTAAAGTCTCGGTGCTCTTCCAGGGTACCCACAGCATAGGGAAAACAGGGAAAATGACTAGAAAACACAGGGAATTAAAAATTTTGGAAAAATACAGGGAAAACACAGATTTTTATGCCTTCCAAATTTATGACATATGGGGTGGATGGAGGCCGCGTTACTAAAAAGGTTCATTCAACATGCAATTTTGCACACATTAAATACACAGCGAAATGTCTTAAATAAGACAAAGAAAATACAGGGAATTTCATTTTTGAAATTCTGTAGGTACGCTGTCTCCATAAAGGACATATATGGTTGTGAGGTAACTTGATAAAGAAATTTAGATAGCCAAATCCCACAGAAACTGCTAAGACCGAGGACAGAGACCCTTTCTGTACTTGGGAAAGATTTTATGCGGAACAGGTATATGAGCTTCAATTTTTAACACGGAGACACTGAAAACAAATATAAATCATTGTTTGTCACAATGGTTTTATTGAATAAAAGTAATTGGTCTATTAACTTTAGTAATAATTATACCGGAGAAAAAAGTTTACAGTTATAAAACATGTCCCCAAACATAATATAAATGGTTAGTAATACTTTTATGATTAACATTCGTTATTCATAATTAACTGGTTTTTAAATAATTTCAATATCGTTTTTAATTCTATTAAAATTTCATTTTGTCCCTTGATATCTAGGAAATGCACTAATTATTTTGTCTAGAATCACATAATTAATGAATGGGTTCAATAATTATAATGTGTTGTTTATTAATTATATATTTATCGTGTAAATTAAATAATTACCTCTCATTATTCTCTCAGTAGATTATGTGTACATCCTTACTATACAAGTAATTCATAATTTCGATATTTCAATATGAATTCACGACATAAACTGGCTTTCGATCGTATTTGAAACGGGAGATGGATAATTACTGAACAATTCAGGAAGTGTTTTATTACCGTTTAAACCATGTTAGTTGCATATCTGAGTCGCATATGTAGTTATGAACGGTGTGAGAATATTACTCTCCCTATATATAAGAAGCCACCAAGTAGATTAATATATCGAGGTATATTCGGCTTGACGACATTAAAGTGACCACAGCATCCAACAATAGAACGTGGCGTCAAATGAGTCATAAGAGTAGCTGGTAATGTAATCGTCTTCTTCTCCAGCCTCCCGGTGTCGGTGACAGTATCTGTTGCTGAGTTCGGTGAATACCTCGCCATCCATCAGCCCGTACTGATATAGTACACTGGCGTCTTCTATCAGTGAGAGCAGGCCGTGTTCGTATTCGGAGAGGTGGTCGCTGTTGATGTTCGCAATAAGTTTCCGCCACAGAACGTCATCGTATAGTACCCTCGCGTAAAGACCTTCCGTGTTTAACACGAAGTATTCCACCTGCTCGGAGTTGTCCAGAACCAGTTCAACTTCCGACTCTTCTCCCACGAACGTCAACTCACCGTGTCTCACAGTGCCATTTTCGTACTTTAGTTCATAGCCGAGCATTAACGGTCCACCGAAACCGCCCAGGTCCTCTAAGTTCAATGGCCATAGACGTCGGTCCGTTTCACCATTCAGAAGATAACATCGAAATCTCAATAACCCCAGAGACCTGTTCACCGTAACTAGTGGGTAGCCAGCGCTGCCGAACCACTGCCAGCCGGATGAGGCGGAGAAGCTATCGCTGGCAGATTCCAGATAGTCAAGAAATTCCCGTATGGATATACTTCCCCATCTCTTCTCGCGGAGTATGGTGCGCAGTACGCCCCTGAAAGACTCCTCCCCGACATACTTCTCCAATACGGTGGCCACCGCCTGTCCCTTTACCCACGTCAACGGTTGGTAGACGTCTCGATACGTTGGCCTGTCTTCAAATCTTTGATACAGGGGCACGGTCAGTTCTTTTTTCTCTTGCCTCATCGTTAACAACTGTGTCACGTGGTAATAGTCGCCGAATTCCCTGAACCGCGGATGGTGGTTTCTTAACGCCTTAAACGACACGAGGCACGTGATACCTTCAGATATCCACAGATCGCCCCAAGTCCTGATGGTGACCAAATTTCCAAACCACTGGTGGCCCAGTTCGTGCGCCACCGTCTTGGCTGTCGAATCGAAGGTTTCGATCAGCGCGTTCCTTATCACGCTGGTCTTAAGCGTTATGAGTCCCGGATGTTCAAAGGCCGAAGTGTGATAGTCCTTAAAGGCGAAGAAGTCCATCTTCTTGAATGGCATCGTAAAGCCGGTGTATTCCTCCATGAACTGGATATCGCGCGCCACAAGTCGTAAAGCCGTCCGACCATTCGCCGCTGCTTGATTGGTCATCCATAGATCACATGATACGCCGTGAACATCCGCGCTGGCGCTAACCACCCAGTCTTCGTTGGGAAATAAAACTATCACCAAATGAAACGGCGATAGATACTCGGTCATTTCAAACGTATCCGTCACCCAGCTGCCATTTGAAGTGGAGTCAACCAAATCCGTGTTCGATAACGCCCTCATGCTGGGCTCTCTGGTAACGCTGACGCGAAATTTTGCTTTGTGATCCGGGGAGTCGATGCAGGGGAACAGGGATCTTGCGTGATTTGGTCTCAACGTCGTTCCCATCATGTAATGCGCAGCTCCGTCACCATTTTGAGGACTAGTGTAATTGACGCTGAACACTCCAATCGTGGACCCATCTTGGTTTAAAAGACCCTCATAGTCTACCACCAAGCTGTACATCTTTCCCGGTTCCATAGATCTAGTTGTCTTAAAACTGATCCGTTCGTCTTCCGGCATTTCGCTGAATCTGGATACCGTGATCGAGCGGTCGGATTCATCGTTTATCAGCGAGTAGGTGTTCACGGCGAGATGCTTTGAATGAAGCTCGATTATGTTCGCAATACGGTGACATAAAAAGTTCATCTGTAGGCTTCCGAAGAAGTGAGGGCGAGACCCTTTCAGGTAAGGCGTCACGTGAATGTAATATTCAAATACCGTAAATGAGGGCATCGATATAATCATTGTCCTGTGCCGAATAATTGTTTCCGCTCTCCACCTCAGCTGAAATTAGGTGAAAAGCTCAGTGTGAGATCTCGGATAACGCCGAACAAAAAAAGTTGACCGAGTTATATAAACGATGATGATGATTGATATTTTACGACCACCTTTGTGCACAAGGTAGGCTAACTGGGCCAAGCGACGTCCAAAGGTAATGAAGCGAAGTCAAAGATGAAACACCCTTCAGATATGCCGACGCCGAGATTCGAACTCAGGTGGTAGTAATCTGTGACCCAACGCGCTATCAGTTAGACAACGGAGGTGCTCAGTTATATAAACGATGAACAAACGAATGAATACAGGCTGAAATGTATGTTGAGCAGACTGGCCGCTGCGTCTATTTGGAATATTTATGCGAGCATCGTAAGAGGGAGTACGATTGCACAAAGACCTCTATCACCTTGGTTCAAACCCCAGCCGTGGTATGCCTGAAGGGTGTTTCATCTTTCTCCTTGGCTCGTTACTTGCACCAGCACGTGCACAAAATGTACATTAAAACATCAACATTTCACATTTGAATTCTCTGAACATTTGTGTGTATGAATGATTCTACGTGAGGCCGCACATTCGTGCACTTTTGCAAGCGATGCCATTACTCTCTTTTTTAATTTCCAACGAGCACAATCCAAGCCTGCATGCACGATAGACTGCAGTGAAAAGACACATTCACCGACACATTCGCACATCCTTACCTATTAAAGCATCAATCCTACACGTCACCGAGATAACAAGTATACTCGATAGGAACAGAGCACAAACGGCCATGTTTGGATAAAACTTAACAGTTTTTGGTTCTGATCCGGCTATGTATCCTCTTCCGAAAAAAAAACTACAATGATCAGATATCCCAGTTGATGAAACAGAGAATCACTTGCGCTATCGCTATTTCACTGTTTGCGAAGCCATCGACACAATTCCAGCAATTTAGCACATTAGTTATCCACGTCCAAAGCACGACGCGTTAATGACTAAATTACTGGCTTTTTAACAGACCCAGTGTGAGCCTTACGATGCCTAGAAATTGTTTGTTGACCAAGTAAAACGGCATCTGCTCGAATAAACTGCCGATTTAACGCTGCGGGCATACCACGCGTTCGCTGTTCAAATATCTCCATTTTCGGGCCTCCCGTAAGTCGTAATGGTCACTGCATGGTAGCTGATGATTTTCGAAGTTTGACTTCAGTGTTTACTATGATGACCGGTTATTGTTCAATCGACGCGAAATTACTTCCATCGTTCAGTTGTTATATTCCAGCCTATTACAGTCCCATAACGTGACGTCGTGTCGTCTATAACTAGTCGACGAACTGCACAATTCGCGTAGCTTTCAATATTGTATATTTGTGAATATAAACGACCACGTTCTAATATTCCACGCTGTCTGTCTTGTTTGTTTTGGTTTAAAACTAAATATGTTTGTAGGTTTTCGACATAAAACTGTTGACGGATTTTTGTAGCCATGCAGCATATATGCACTTGTAAACGATTTTGTCCAGGATAATTTTTATGGCTATTAATTATTTATGGAGTAAGCAATATACAATATGTAATATAGCTAATCGATAACGATAATATATATATATATATATATATATATATATATATATATATATATAATTACAGAGAGAATCCGTTATTCCAACAAAATTTGTCACGTGATAATATTTCGGTTAAAAGTGAATGTTGGAATGTCGAGTCATGCATGATCTGCTCATTGGAAAGATCACACATTTGTCATTGTTATTAGCCGTGAATGATAATGATTGGCTATGAGATAGCCACAGGCAATGGAAGCATCGTGTGTCACTGTGTATGGTCAAGGACGATTGTAATTGGTTACGATATAGCAATTATCGCGCGTGGGCGGGTTAATTGACCATTACTGACAACGTGTCGGTGTGTCTTGCATGACTGGACTAGCGGAAATATTTGGGAAGATTTTTGTGTTCTCGGATTATCAAGGTCATTTTTCATTTAAAAGTCACGTTCTGTTGGCGAAATGAATTATCGGAACGCGGAACGCGAGTCTGCCGGATTAAAAAGTCATTTATAATATAGTTCAATCCGTCACGGCTAATAATGTGTCGGAAGATGGATTTGTCGGATAAACGATATCCGTATTAACGGATTCTCACTGTATCTCTTTCGCATGAATGAAGTTACCAACTCATATTAGTCAAAATAACAATGGCGTAAACGTAAGCAGAATAATACAAATATGTTGCCGGTAAGACAATCAGAAAACTGAGGAGTTAATGATGTAATCGTTGATCCTGACCCGCTGACCAACGATTGCTGTTGAGAGCAGACTGTAGCTCTCTATATAGATACCGATGTTATTAAACGGAAAGCAAACAGTCTAAAATATACGAGATGAATTTTTATGTTCATGCTGCGTTATGTTTCCGTATTGTTCTCGGTGACGGCTAGCTTCATCTTTGTTAAAGATGATGAAGGAGACAGGTACAGACCAGCTGATAGTCATCCAGTCGCTAATTAAGGTCTTCATATGGTCGATATTTCCGTCTAGCGATATATCCATGTGCGTTAATCAGTATTTACAGTGGATAATAATACGTTGTGAAGCTTTTACATTCCACCATATGTTATATTATATGTTAACATACATGATTAACTGCCACTTTGACCTATAAACGAATGGCGTCATAGTTCGCGTTCACGGGTCAATTATTCGACGGCCCAAAGTTCCGACAATTTATTTTATCATGACATATCGGTTTCACACTTCAGTGTTCCGACAACCCATTGATCCGATATTCCATGGTGAATGAGTCAGTAATGTTATAAAGCCATAACGCTGGTAGCTGACATGACTGAGTGACGATTCCGTGTCATTGACCAATGTATTATTGTTAGACATCCGGTATCCGGCATAAAGTCGGAGTTTTTGTAAAAATCGGATTGTAGGAACAACGAAAATATCTGACTCATCTCTAACTATTTATATGCTATTTATTCTGCTCCGTCTTAGATGAAGTATTTCGAGTGAGAACAATTTAACACCTTGATCGGATATTTGTTTGTATCAACTTAAATACCACGAACATTGAATATTGTCCGTTTCCCCCTCCCCCCTCTCTGTGTCATAAAAGCTGGCCTTGCTATAGCGTCTAATAATTTTAAACTGCCACCCATTTAGTGACCATAATTATATCAAAGTGGGACAGTTCAGTGGCTCATAAAACATCGTATTTATCAAATGAGTAAACGTTTTAGTCTCACTCGCTCACTATTAATATGTCCATATGTAAGACAGCCACCGGTCCTTATCTATCGCGTTTGGTCTCATCAAAGTTATAAATTAGTTGCACATTATAAATAGTTTGTAAACTCTAAACAAGAACATCATATGTCGGTTTTCCTTTGGTTTAATTAGTACTTTACTGTTCTACAGGCAGTCAGCCCTCATTGTTGTCTGCGTATTTGGAATGTTTCATCCTTAAATAAAGAAAACTTAAACTTCATCATCTCACACCTTTCTCACGTATGTCTCAGGTGAGGTGTTTGATGTTTGCGCACGAGGTATGCTAAATGGGCTGAGCGACATCCAAAGGTAATATGGCGAAGTCGAAGATGAAACACCCTTCAGACATGACCACGCCGAGTTTTGCACTCAGGTGGTTGAGATCTGTGGCCAACCGTGCTACCAGTTAGACCATGGAGGCGTCCGTCTCAGATTAATTAAGCCTAAACAAAGCGATTGTTAGTCGCTTCTTCTGTATCGCATGTTTCATTGGCTTAAGAATACGTCAGTCTTATATCTGATGCTTACAGGTGTCTTTACGGTGAGAACAACATTCATATAAGGAAAGATAAAATTAACAAACAATTAGATCAAATGATAATTAAGACAGTTACAACAACAATTAATGATCCTCCAATTGTCATACATGATTAAAAAATACTTCGCAAATGTTATTGTGTATTTATTTCCATGTAATGTGTAAATTAAGTTGATTGATGATTGATTTGATTTCGTTTCGTGATCTATGGAAATATGGAGCCAAAATACCCCGAGGGTGGTCACTGCCAGAGTGCATCACGTCATCTGGGGGTCTTTGACGTTCCCCTTTTTAATTAATTCAGTGGAGACGGCAGCGCCATTTAACGTGTCATCCACCTACGATGTTGTGAGTCGAGAAATTAATCCCTGGAAAATTTCGACCTCTTAATGCGATCGAACCTGTGACCCTTTCAAATTTTCAGAACTAATACAGCTATACTCATAAATATCATAAATAATGTCAAAATATGCAAACGATCACCCACATATTAAATAATCCAGTTCAAAGTGCTGATTAATCGACTTTTAATGGCCTGTGGGCGCCGCCATTTTGACGCTAGACAGAGACCGGAAGCTACTGAATGCTGACGTCACTTGAACGCAGCAGTTTGACCGGAAGTCTGTAGAGCCCATACAAAAGCATGTAAACAAGTGTGAGCCAAGAATTATTCCAGAACATAACGCAATTATATTGTTAAAATTTGTCATGATTGATATACAACCATATCAATTTGAGCCGGAAGGAACCTTACAATAGAAAGATGATTCATAACGGCTCAGATATTAACCCTCAAGAAAAACTATAATCCGCGTCAGTCTAGAGAGCGCTCATATGACGTCAGAGCATTTGAGTTTATCCTTCCCGCCTTCCAATCTGGCTTCCAGTGTAGCCGTAATTTAGATTATTTCCCTATATCTACGACATCAAGTATATTTCGTGATTATTATAGACCACCGGAGCTCACTACGTTGTTGGGGTCTTTGGCCACGTTTATCCACATGGTGGGCTAAATGTACTGGGCGACCTCTAAAGGCAAGAGATAAAGTGAAAGATGATGAAGCACCCATCAGATATTGTTCCACCGGTCTCTAAACTCGGCTGTTAGAGATATACGATTTAGGCCACGGAGAGGTCCCTGAAAACGTACATAAGAGTTTATTCAGCCTGACTAAGTGGCTATTAGGAGGTAGAAATAATAATAATAATAATAATAATAATAATAATAATAATAATAATAATAATAATAATGTATATTTAATAATTCAAATGCGCTGTACGGTGATACCCCGATAATATGTCTAAAAACCAAATAAGAGATTTGAACGATAATCATTATTTGTAGGTGAAAGCAACCTTGAAGAGGTGTATTTTTAGAATAGATTTAAAGAGAGAAGACGCATTTATAATATCCACAAATAACCTATTCCACAAAGTGGGGGCTGCAACACTAAACTCATAATCGTAAAACAACAGGAGCCGAGACATGTGTACCTGCAATAGTTTCTGACTGGATGACCTGCGTTTTCGGGATGACATTCTAATAGACACCAGTTGACACAGGTATTCAGGTGTCATGTCATTGATAAATAGATTTATCAATTATATATACACTCGGACACACACACACACACACACACACGATCTAATTTTTTGTAGCTTTTATATACACATGACAACAGTTAAACCACTCGATAAATAGATACATAAAAAAACTTTCTTTCTTTCGGAAAGACACCCGACAACACTTTGTGTGCCACTCTCTGTGTGAAACACCGATGTGTTGTTCACACACACACACACACCTCCCAGTTACACATCCGAATTCTACTCCCGAATTTTGAGCCTTTTTGATTGAAAGAAAAGTGGAATTTAAAACAAGATATGCCGAAACAAGATAGACTCTGTATGGTGACATTTGGCTGTAGCAGAAAGTACATTATCGTCTATCAGAATGGCAACTATTGGTGTTAGGGATCCGATAAATGTGTTTTATCAACTGAAGCCCTTATCCGCAATAATAAAATAATGTTTCTTACGCATCAATATATATGTCGATAAACGTATACATCCATAAACATGATATGCAGCCATAAACCCATACGTGGTTAATACATAAGAGTAACTCATCGGTCAATAGATCTCAAGACAAGTAGTTTTTCAAATATTTGGAAACAATTAGTCCAGGTAGATAGTCCGTTTTTTTATCGCTAAAGTATAAACATATGACGCGCTCGTTGTTAAGTGACGGGGTGTTTGTGCTGTTTACCTGTGAGGCTGTTCTCTCTCTCTCTCTCTCTCTCTCTCTCTCTCTCTCTCTTGTTCACCCGTGAGGCTGCTCTCTGTCTCTCTCTCTCTCTCTGGATACACAGCTGATCTCTCTCTCTCTCTCTCTCTCTCTCTCTCTTGTGTGTGTGTGTGTGTGTGTGTGTCTGTCTGTCTGTCTGTCTCTTTCTTGTTTACCCGTGAAGCTTCTCTCTCTCTCTCTCTCTCTCTCTCTTAGCTATATATATATATATATATATATATATATATATATATATATATTATGTTCTTATTGTTTACCCGTGAGGCTGCTCTCTCTCTCTCTCTCTCTCTCTCTCTCTCTTGTTCACCCGCGAGCTGCTCTCTCTCTCTCTCTCTCTCTCTCTCTCTCTCTCTCTCTGGATACACAGCTGATGATCTACATATTAGAAAAATGATACACCTAGGCCAAAAAAACCCCAGCTGTTTATGGAAGGGTGAAACACTAGGCAGATAGCGGTAACACTTAGTTTCGATCACACGACCCAGAGTTCTGCAGCACCGCGCACAACCAACTCCCCCGCGTTGTTAAGCAAACACACGCAAACACCACACAGACAAGATATAGACATATCTGGACGAACAACAAAATGCGACGCTTAATAAATGTTATCGATTTGTTCGCCGTCGGGTCTCCTCTTTTCAAAGCTGACTGGCGTAAATCCAGAACTTCGAATTTCGTTCATTCCTCTGTTCGACTGTCAACTTCGTGATATCGCGACAGCAATTTCTGACTAGTGTATACGACTAGCGGCATTACGGGCCTCTCGTACGGGTGTCTTGTTGCGCCTTTAGGTGTCAGGGTGGAGTATTAAGATCTGCCCCTAATTGGACATAAACCATATACTTACCGGTGATCTCTTCATAGAAGGTAGTGTACTTGTACTTACTATTTTAGCATTAAATGTCGACAGTGACTTGAACATGTGTACAAAGTCTACGAACATCTGCACTAACGTGCACTTTTTGACGTAAATAAACCCCGACAGAACATTCGGATAGGATAGGTCGATCTTTTAACACACACATACACACACATAGAGAGAGAGAGAGAGAGAGAGAGACACACACACACATATATATATATATATATATATAATTATATCGGAACTGTACTCGTAACAGTGATAAATGAACTTGTAGTTTTGCCCTAAGTTAACAATGAACGACCCAGTAACAAACAATACGTGATATACTCACAAGGAGAAAGTGTATCTTAGGTAACTGGCAATAACATACAACATTAAAGACAGACTATGTCGAATACGTAAACCAGGATAATTTTGTTTTAAGGTACGTATATATTATTACTCATGTGACTTTACACTGTACATAACAAAATACTTACAGATGTGTAGTATTTTGAAATGATACACACATGAACTATAGTTTTTTAAACACATAAATATTGACATGCGCGTGATGACGCCTTCGAAATTTCATATATATATATATATATATATATATACATATATATATGAGTGAGTGAAACTTTCAAAACATATTACTGCAGCCAGAAAAAGAACATATTAGTAATCACATAGCTAATTTTGTTACTCTGGTTGTCTATTTACAGGTATGTAGCGTGAATTTCGTGTTTTAATCAGGACGCCAAATCTCAATATAGTATTATAATGTATTTGATAATTATCAATGTGTTTTAATGGATCTAGTGTTATAACCTTGAAGCCAATACGTGTACCAAGTACTCACTGATTGATTGAACGATCGACTGTTTGACAGGCCGACTGAATGATTGACGGTTAACTCACTCACTCACTCTCCCTCTCTCTCCCTCTCTCTCACACTCACTCACTCACTCGCTCACTCACTCTACTTTCGTTTCACACTGAGACAGTGGAGGGAGGATGATTTGGATGTTACTTTCAGCAGATATAAGTATCCACTTCGTAAGCTGATTTTCACACTAGCTGACTACGATGGTGGTCCCGTTCTCGCCACCTTCAGCATCATCAATATTTAGGTTTAGATGCTGTATGTTTTTACAGTTACGTTAAGACAGAGTAAGTTCTAAGACAGAATAAAGTGTCTTTGTGGACGAATAGACCGTGGAGGAGGGGGGGGATGTTTACTCCAGCGGGTGACGAAAGAGACGTTTCTTTTAATAAAATACGAATATCGTCGGCGCACTAGGAACATTGAGTACAGTATATGTATATATAGAGAGAGGCTCGAAATATGGACTGTGTTCGATCAATAAATCAATAAATATTTGATTTATTGCCATTCATAAGCACGGAACGATCATCGGTGAATGTTCAGTAAAGATGTGTTCTCTGATATCCTGACCAATGTCAATAGATGCTCTCTAAGATGATCTTTGTGGTAAATAGTGTATTACACACGAGACTAAAATAGACTTATAATAAATGGTAATTAAAGACTAATTAATAAGTCTGTTTAGACCGGAAGTGGACTCATTTATAATGTGAGTGCGTGAGATTAAAACGTTTGATATCATATCGCAGTTTCTGTTATGAGGAGATTAATTCTACGATTGTTAATCGCCGATATGATTATTTCCACATACCTGGCCAATGTTGGTGGTGGGGGAGGCGGTAACTCTCGTACTGCAATCGATAATACCCAAGGCTGCAGATCACCAGAACTGGGTTCGAATGCCAGCGTTATTTGAGTCAGTTGGGATGTTCCGTCTAATCATCTCATTTCCCTGAGAAGTCACCCATCGGCGATTTATTTCAGGTGTGACCAGTGCCGAAGCTGAGTTAAAATCACTCACTTATCAACTCACTCACTCACTCAATCCCTCACAAACTCAAACACAAACTCAAATACTCATTCACTCGCTCACCTACTCACTCACTCACTCACTCAAACCCTCATCACCCACTCACTCACTCATCCACTCACTCACTCACTCCCCAAAGTCATCCTCGTTAATTATAAACCATGTTAAGGTCACAGACATATAATTGTTTACTGTTTTGTTATTATTGTAGAGACCTGGTGTGTTGGATGATAAAAATGGCATCCGGACGTCAGGATAAAACCAAGAGTGGGAGTCTATCAGGATCAAACATGATAGAAAACGACCGGGTAACTATAATGACATGTATCATCATCTTCTGTACAGGTGGTCGTCGACTTACGACCTTGATTGGTTACGATCGGTCGTAAGTTGATCTGATCGTAAGTCGGCCTATTTTATAATTACCTTACGTATAATTATTATACTGTGTAATAATGATATTATAATCGTAAAGTGGAACAGTCGTAAGTTGCATACGTCATAAGTCGACGGTTACCTGTATATAATGTTCATATCAAGATGAAGAAGTTTGCTGAACAACGGATGAGCCGCATCCGAACAACGAGATGAAATTCTAACGTGGTAATATTAATAATACATTAATTAGTCTGTATTTTGATTACGTTTAGTTGGAATGACTACAGCTCAATGTAGTATACTAAATGTTACGGATTATAGATATGACCGGATTAGACAATATTTGTATTTCTATAAACATCATCGGTACTGCTGACGGAAATACTTTACTCCAGTTTTAGAACAGAACTCTAAAAAAAGATCGTATTACAACAAAATTTATCGTTAGTTATTTTTTTTTTTTTTTTTTTTTTTTTTATATATATATATATATATAAGGTATACCCAATATAAATACTATATCAACTGAAGAAATACACTATCTAGTCATAAATCGTATTTAATTATGTGTCAACTTGATCCAATAAGGTGATAACTTCTTAATCATCTGATGAAAGTTATTAATTATAAGATATTGTTATTATAATCATTTACAAATTTCGTTTATTTACTACTTTACAATCCCAAAGGAGTTAGCCAAGCTATTCCGTAAATATAGGCCACTTTCACGAGATTTTGAAATATTTTATAATCTGAACTTTATATGGCAAAATGTAATAATAATAATAATATTAATAACAATAAAACCTGAACTACTTTAAGACGATTTACCTTTAAAACATAATTAAAACATATATTAAGCTCATACAGAACCAACACATTATATACATAAATACAATGGTTTGTACATTACAATAGGATAATTTAAAGAAGTTGGTTTTAAGAACCGTACAAAATATTTCTTTGCTTAACGTAAGTTTAATATTGTTTGGCAACTTATTCCACAACCTGGTAGCTAATGCTTGGAAAGATTTCTCTCTGTACATTGTTGTGTGGCTTTTTGGTACCGTCAAAAGTGATTAGGACTCAGATCGCAACATTCGGGCTTGTATATACTTTTGGATGAGATCGCTAAGTTACAGTGATGCTGTTCGACTCAGTACTTTGAATGTGTGCAACAGGATCTTGTACAGTGATCTGAAACCTACAAAAAGCCATTGCAGCAGGAACAAAGGTGATGTTATATGTTCCCTTTTGCGAGAGGGTTTGGAAGTTTGCCAGCGATAGAGGGAAGGTGCTATTATATAACAGTCCAGTCAAGAAATTATCAGTTTTGGATTAAACTCTTGCATGTCTCATCATTATATGACTTACATATATAATTCACCTGCTTCTCCATTCCTAGAGTATTATCCAATAATATAAGCCCTAGATTTCTCACAGACATGGAAGAATTTATATAACTGGATCCTACCTTAATGATCCTCCATTTTCTTTACATGCTATTTGGATGAGAAAGCATGTTGTTATTAATGCAAATATTTATGCCTTCAATACATACACCGACTCCTATCCGTCAGGTACGAATTTACCAATATTAAGGCATGTTCCTTGATACTAAAGGAAACCTCTAAAAGCTTCAATAGTATCGGATGATCGATTACATCAAACCCTGCAGATATATCAACCATAATTAATGATCCTTCATCAAGAGCCTCAGCAATGTCACTGTGCACTTCCAAGGGGTTAATTTCTGTTGAATGACCTCTACGATAAGCAGATTGATAACTGTCACGTAGGTCATTGTATTCTAACTTCTCTTCTGGACGTTTTGCTACCATCTTGTCAATAAGTTTAGAGATGAAACGAATATAGAATGTTTTTGTTGGCATATCTATGTTGTTGGTAGAACAACAGTAGTACACCTTTGAAAATAACTATTGTTTTTATAAATAATAATAATAATAATAATATATATATATATATATATATATATATATATATATATCAACTTAGGAACTATTATAACAAGAACAGCAGCAGCAAGAATAACAACAGAAATAATTAACAACAACAATAATAATTATAATAATAGTTCTAGCAGACAATATTATTATACTTTCAGTTATTCTTAGGTAATTATTTATACTAAATTATATTGATTCTTGTAGAGTTTTGAGCTTCCTAAGATTGTTGGCCACAGAGGACACGAAGGTATGTGATTGATCAGCTGACAAATGGGAAGTTTTGTGTATTTCCTCTTTTGTGCGCATCTTTTGTAAAATAAATACATGTTGAAGAATCGTATATTCTTTTCGTACATAAATTAATATAGAGTACATTTTTTATTTTCACACAGGATCTGTATGGAACAACAATAATCCTGCCATTCGTCAGTTATCTGCGGTAATTATCCTGTAAATACAATAAATAAATGAACTATTTATTCATAGACAACATGGAGTACACATCGGGTTTATTTTTCATCACAAAACTTTCTTCATTTTTTTAATCTAATTATCGTTTCATCCGTTTACAAATCAAGCTATTTAGGGTGAGGTCCGCTCCTAAGTACTATCCGTTAGGTCTGTGGCAACACCAGAAAGATGTGGATTTCCCCGATATCCGTGACAGCTGTTTGATAACAGCTGGTCAGCGTCATGGCTCGAGGTCATCTACAGGTCTGGCGGCCTCAGTGGAAAAGGTACATTTGATTTTACAAAATCTAACTAACAGTAATATATTTCTGTCCGCTCACTAGCACATTTACGTGGTTAAAGCGCGATGGGAAACCATTTCAAGTCAACAGACAAAGTGATCAAAGTCATCAGATTCTAAACTATTTCCATGTCTTTTTGGTCGATTATTAATCTTCAACTTTTAAATTCATCATATTGAGATAATTGCATCGGATAATCAATAATTGGCTTATTCGTCTTTCCGGAAAGGAACAAAGCCACGCTCAAACGGAACCTTTGCCGCCACTTTTTCCATCCAAGTCCTCTAACGATCTACATGTACAGTCCAACAAATTGCTGGAGAACACCGAGGGAATACGTTCAAATCAGGGAAATCGTAAGCAATTTACACGAGACTTACATCATCCAAACAGTAAGACAGGAATGCAAATATATATATATATATATATATATATATATGTGTGTGTTTGTGTATGTATGTATGTGCGTGCGTGCGAGCGCGCGCGTGCGTTGTGTGTGCGTGTGTGTTTTATGTTACATATAATAAAGGCGTGGGCTTAGGTTTTCGCGATGTTTATAATTCTTACAGAATTATGACCAAACGACCACTGCCTAAACAGAAAACAAATTATATATATTAGTACATATATAATGCATATGAATAAAAGTATATTCAGAACAAATTACAGAATATAGTTTCCTTTTTTTCCTTGTTTCCAATTCATTCATCAAATTTTACTTTACACGTATTTGAAGATGGATTTCCATAAATGTCTACTTCAAATGTTCACAGGTCATCAAATAGACAACAATGACCCATCAATTAATACAGATCAATGGAAAACTGATAATATCGTCGATAACGATCCTGCTGCCTTATCCGGAGACCGGATTTCTTCCGGATCAACGGTGGCCAACACGGATCCGAGGAAGCTACCCAGTGCACTAAGCAAACGCAAACGCCCTCGTGCACGTCTCGTAAGACGCAAGAGGGTTGAGTTTACTGACGAGATGTTGCCACGAACACAAAACGAAGCCACCACTTCATCTGAATGTGAAACCGAACCTATGATTGACGTCAAGGATAGGGATGTTAGAAAGGAAGAGGAATCAGATGACAGAAGGAGCTCGTCCTTTGTAAGAGATGACATAAAGTTAACGACGACTGGATCAGATGTCATCAGTAGAAGTGAAGACCTAACTAGTGATTGTAACGTGGAAAAACACAGCTCTCGGAAGGGAATTTCCAAAGAGAAATTTCCACCGATAAACACAATATATATTTGTCTAATAATAGGTCAAGGTAGAGTACATAATATTATATTTTGATAAGGTAAGATAATATCAACAATAAAGAGTAATTATAACACTGACAAATTAATTTCTCAAAATATAATCCATGTAAAAATAAATGTCCACATATAAACGCCATATATATATATATATATATATTGTGTGTGTGTGTGTGTGTGTCTGTGTGTGTGTGCATGCACAATAATCAGTCGAGTACGTAATACTATTATTTCTTAACTATTTTCCTATATTAGTTTCGATGTTTCTCTTCATGATAAATATTTTCCTTAAAGATTATCCCTTTAAATCCCGTTTCAGGTGTTACGACACAGATCAAAACAGATCTAGAAAAGGTTCTCTCAAAGTGTCGGTTACGGTTACTGGACAACGGATACGATCTGGAGATAACAACACTCGACGTCAAACATTTGAGCAATCTCGATCCGAACATCAGCCAGGATATCCTGAAGGAGTACCTGGATCAGTGCCGCAGTCATGGTCTCGGTCCATTTTACTATGTATGTAGATGGTGTCTCGGTCCGTTTTCCTGTGTATGTAGATCGTGTCTCAATTCATTTTACTATGCATGTAGAATGTGTCTCGATCTATTTTACTGTGTATGCAGATCGTGTCTCGGTACATTATACTATGTATGTAGATCGTGTCTCGGTCTATTTTACTATGTGTAGATCGTGTCTCGATCCATTTTACTATGTATGTAGATCATGTCTCAATTCATTTTACTATGTAATGTAGATCACGTATCGGTCTATTTTACTATAAATGTAGATCGTGTCTCGATCCATTTTACTGTGTATGTAGATCGTGTCTCGATCCATTTTACTATGTATGTAGGTCGTGTATTCGAATGGTTGAAAGTGTTAGTGATATCAGTCGGTGAGTGGAATGAAAACACATCGTCGTACAGGTGTTATTATCTTCCTGTTTTAGGCTTTGATGGACAGTGATGAGGAAGACAACGATCCACCTCTGATGATACCTTATGATGACTACGAACACTTAGTAAACGAAGCCGGGAAGAGAGAATCTCTTGATGATCGTCTCCTGGGTGATTGGTACAAACTGGATAACTCGGTCGATCCGTCAGTTTACCGTTTAAAGGTACCACAAGTTTGATTGTACTGGATTAAATCAAGCTTTCGCTGTTTAAATTTGAGAATAAACAAAACCCCGAACCAATTTATAAATAAAGCTCGTATTGGCACTGATGTCGTGGGAAATAGATATCATGTTATCGTTATTTTGAACAGACTAATACGATAAATGTTTACAATATTACAGTTGTTTTCAAAATACTTATTTATCCGACAGTTCGTACAGGATGTCATCTCAGATTATAGGATAACATCAACTGGCGCGCAGGGAACTGACGACGCTGGCGTCCTCTGGAAACGAACCAAACAAGAGTTGTGTGACGTCATAACAAACCTACAGACCAGCGGGAATGGTAAATCTGATCCAGAAGCGAGTGAACGTCACTCTACAAGATCAGGTTAATAGATGTCGTCATTGTTATGCTGATCAATATATAAACTTTAATTATCACACACGCACGCACACACAAACAGACAAACACACGCACCCCCACCCCCCACACGCACACTTTCAGAGACGGGAGTTGCTGTCTAACTTCCATATCTTCCACAGTTCTGAGTACTACCATCCAGACGATAGAAAACGTACTTCAAACGTCGCCAGATGATGAATTCCTAAGAACCAGCCGCAGCAGCAGAACGGGGGACGTATTGGAGAACTACGGGAACCCTGATAGGAAGACTACAGCCAAAGCTGTCAGACATGGATCGGACGACGACACTTTCCGTGACCAAATCAGCACCGAAAAGGATCCAATAGATGACGATGATGTTCCATTATCGCGAAGTTTCATGGAGTTTATGGAAGACGTTATAAAAATGGTTAAAATCATTAACGAGCGAAGAATTGATGGCAGTCGCGAAACATCCCACGCTGTCTCCCGCGAAAATTGGCCTCATCGCCGAAATCGGGAAAACCGCATCCCGGAATCGTTCATCCGGACATCGACGACGCTGACCAATCGGATTCGCGAGGCGATGCTGGATCCGAACAACGACATGACGGTTGTGATACGAGCCGAAAGTGAAGAAATGCGCTCGATTTTAGTGAGTCATTTGGCTAAGTTAGTCCGAGACTGGATAACACCGAGCCCTGTTGTTATCGTACAATATGCCGGTCTGACGGAGATAACCTCGCGATTGGACGATTTCATAGAGACGCTCTTTACTGAGGTGAGCGCTTCGTACGGATATGACACTCGCCTTCCGAACACCAGAGACATCGTACAGTACGCTAAATCGTTCAGAATTCTGCTAAACAAAGTATCGCGACAAGATGGTCCGGAACGACCGCTTGTACTCCTCTTAGACGGGGTTGACGTATCCGCTGACGGTGATTGGTGGCTCCCGAAGGAACTACCGGCTAATGTTTACATCGTATTGACAGTATCAAGTGATTTATCGGAATCCGTGCCGATTAATCTCCTCAAAATGGATCCCGTCGAATCGGAAGACAACGGTCGGCAGCTGTTCACCGATCAATTAATGAGCGACATCCAGAGAGCAGAAGTTTTGTTCGCCGAGCGAGCAGATATTGTCAGAGATGTACTGTGTTTGCTGGCCGTTTACGAAAATGGCTTGACTGAACGAGACATCGTGGAGGCGCTCGTAAACGCGAAGCCGGCGTACGCCGTGGAACTCGGCCGGCCCGATTTGGCTCAGTTTTGGCCACGCTGCCTCCGAAGCTTGTTGCCTTCCTGGATTCGGTTGGCATACGACTCGGGCAAACTCTTGTACCGAATTCCGAAGGGACTGCACTCACGCGTCCTCGGCAGATATATGAAGGACGACGACGATTCGTCTGTTTCCAAACAGATAAGCGACTATCGGGATGCAGTCGCCGAGGCCCTTGGCAGGCCGTTAGAGTTTGCTCGAAACTTGATCATATCGAGGTCTGAACGCGATGGCCTAGCCGTTCTCCTGAAATGGCGCCTTTTGGCCTTCATCCGAAATTTATCTCGTTGTACTTCGTCAGATCTAAACAGGGATATTCTCAAGAACACTTTGTTCAACTTTTCCTGGTTGGGTTCTTATTTGCATCATCTGCCCGTTGGCGATTTTGTGAGGATTATTTGGCCACTTCGTCATCTGGGGAAGGAGATCAAGGGCGTATGCGCTATTCTAGAATCACAACTGACAGATGCCACCGATGTTGACACCGTTGCTTGCGGTGTGTTGGTTTGTTTAGATAGGAATTCGGCCAGTGCATTGCTGGTTCATTTATACGACACCGCGAAAGACTGGTTGATCAACGGAGGTACGTCGTTAATACCATGTTGTCCGACCTTAGTTATGCCGAGAAATAAATATACCTCGCTCCCGGGTCCTGCTAGCGTACTACACGCCCTTCCGGATAACCTGATTGTGACCTGGGGCCCGGATCACGGCTTGCAAGTTTGGGATATGGAGAGTACCACCTGTCACCGCCACCAATCACAAACGACTCATTGGCCCGTGTTTGACACCGCCGTCAACGATTCGACGAAGACCGTTTACTACACAGAAGAGACGCAGCTGATCGGCTGGAACATCTCAGATGGTAATCGAGTGTTGAAGGTCGACCTTCTGCCTCACGTCTCGGAGACGGGACGAACATTCGACATCGAGAAGGACAAGATTCCATTCTTGAGCGTAGCTGACGTGAGCGAGGATGGCCAGCTGATCGCGGTGAAGATCAATCACAGCGAGATGTTGCTCGACAACAAAGGCATCGTAATTGTATCGCCGAAGGACGGTGGAACGGTAGTTGGCGCGGTGGGCGACGGGCTGTTCGGACGAAACGCGACCAATATTCGCTTTAACAGAGATGGATCGATTCTGGTTGTAACGCGGAAACTGTCAATGATGGAAGATAAGCCTGGGATTAGTTTTTTCAGCAGCAATCCCCCAGTTGGTGAGATTTCTACTGAGACACGAGCCGATCGTGGCTTCGAAGCTAACACCGCCTCTGACTCGGATAAACAAGAGAAGATAGGAATGGATGAATCAGATGACGGCGCTAGCAAGGCGGTGGTGGAAGTTGGGGATACACGTAATCCAGAAGAGCTCGGTTCTAATCAGGCTGAGATTAGTCACAACACTTCCGATTCTGGAGAAAAAGAATTAAATAAACCGGAAATGAACTCAGATCGAAAGAGTGGCCGCTCGCCGACAGAGAGTGGAAATTCGAATGAAGTGCAACGGTCGGATTCAGACCGGAATCTAAACACAACAACGAATATGATTTTGCCGGAAGATGACGCGAGTGAAGACAATCAGGATACCGAGGAAGATATCATCATGAAGGAAGCGGAACATAATGATCCGGATGGTACCGATACCGGTACTGATGGACTAAAAAGAAACGAGGGTAGAAAGATTCGCAACCTTAAAACCAATTCTTGAAGTAAAAGGTCCCATCAGGAGACAGGAAGCACTGGATGCTCCAGACGAAGAGACCAATTTGGATATAATCATGAGTATCCTGGCGTCCGAAAACATCGAATCGGAATTATCCCTTTTCGGATACGATTTTCCAGCCGGCGTTATGGGAAGATGTTCTTCTGACGACTGGTTGTGCGTCGGTTACACGCCCAATGGCGTTGCAGTCGTTGTACCCAAGGAAGCGACACTCAGACCATTCCCCGAGTTAAACAACACCGGTCTCTTCGGAATAGAGGGCGTCATATGCCTGAACGACGGACCAATAATCAGCGTCCATTCGCAAGGTCCGAGAAAGTCGCCGCTGATGCTCTGCATCTGGTCGCCGGAACCGGATCGAGTTTATTTAGAACACATCGGAATCTTCCGGTTTGTACGACAGACCGATGACGATCGTTCTCTGATGATCGCGTATCACAACAAAATAGTTATTATTGATACCGTGAACCTGACGTGTACACACGTACTGGACTTTCCCGGGGTCGATATTAACAGCGCCATCCTCAGAAATGGAGTTCTCTACGTTGGTACTGGAGAATCGATTGTGAGCCGAGATCTGTCCCAATACAGGATATCGCCGCATTATGACGTCATCTCGTCGCCGTCGGACTCGATAATATTAGACGACGACGACGACGACGAAGAAGAAAAAATAGAAACCATCTACGTGCTGACGCTACCCGATGAAGATCTGCCAGCGGCCATGACCTCTTACGGTCCAAGAGGCGTGTCGCATGCGCTGCTGCTACCTGGTGGCCGGCAGATGGCGGTAGGCGTCGCTGGTAGGCTAAAACTGATGGACATTATGGATGGTTCATTGGAAGAGATGCACCAAGAATCACACATCGTGAGTCAGACGAATAAGCCGTTTACTACTAATAAGTACTTCTGTCAGTAAAGTCAATTATAAATATCTTCAATAATGTATACATACCGGTGTGTGTGTGTGTGTGTGTGTGTGTGTGTGTGTGTGTGCGTACGTGGTGAAAATATTTAGAAATATTATCTTTTCAGTGATGATGGATATATTTCTTGTTGGATCTAATCCCAGAAGTGTAGTCGCTCTGGAGAATGACAGCAGTTCAAGTGGAATGATCATACTGGTAACAAAGCTATATATTAGTATGTACCCTCATCAGTGTATTAGATGTTATATCCACATGGCAGTCCCACACAAACACCCTCCAGATGGAGAGCTGGGGGAGGTGGAGAGAGAGGGGGGGTCCTTAGGGGTGCGGAAAGTTGTCGGTATTAACTATACATCATGTTATGTCAGTTTCTTTTTGATACGCATAAGAATATAGTGGACCAATTCTAAATAATTGAACACACAGTGGTTAAGACTACTTTAGTATGTATTTTGACAAACAGATACATTTATTTCATATTTGCAGAAGTGGGATCTCGATTCCCTAACAACTCCACCCAGAATAGTAAAATCCAGTATTGTCCAGACGAAGTGGAGATTAAGCAATAATAGAGCCTGGCTAATTTCTCTGAGTAGACGTGATAATTCAGAACTTGCAGGTAAGTTCCCCGGTGCTTGTATGAGCATCTGTGTTTATTTGGTTAAAAACACAGATCTACACAAAACTGACCCCATAAAAGCCCAATAACCGATCTATCTTAATTTTTTGATATGTCATTAGACATATATACTTAGTTAGTAGTATTAACAATATAAAATATTATATATTGCTTACATTCTACAGTTTGATTGTTTAATGTTAATAAAAATTGTTATTTGAGTATATATATATATATATATATATATCTACGTCTATTGCTAACTGAGATTTAATACATATTACCTGAAAATATACATATTACCTGATTAACTGATATATATATATATATATATATATATATATACAGATGTATACATCATTAATCTGGAGAATCTAGACAGAGACTCTAACCGCCATTATGTTATAAACATAACCAACACAAGTCAGTATTACACTATATCAGATAGTGGACGTTATCTGATTATCTGGGAAGATAATGGTGACATCATCACGATATGGAATGTAGCACGAGATGATAAAGGTCAATATGGACTGGTAGCTGATGATGAAGCCCCTGATTATCGATTACCACGCGATGATGATGATGGATCGCACAAAACGGATGATGCTGATGACAAGGAAGGTGACAGTGGAGACGTCTTGAAAGAAGATTGCATTATCGACGAGAAGAGAAGTGATACCAATATAGAGGAGACGAAACAAAACTATGATCGGCAAGACTCTAAACAACGTCTTACAGATAGTAACTTGATAAAAGGAAATACTGCAGATAGCATTGATAAGGTGAATACTGCAGACAGCATGGACAAAGTAAATACTGCAGACAGTATGGACAAAGTAAATACTGCAGACAGCACGGACGAAGTAAATACTGCTGATAGCATGGACAAAATAAATACTGCTGACAGCACGGACAAAGTAAATACTGCTGACATCACGGACAAAGTAAATACTGCTGACAGCACAGACAAAGTGAATACGCCAGACAAAATGGAAGAGCAGCCCATCGGAAACAATCAAGAACAAGAAAATATTGCAGAAAATACGAAAATGGATGGTCCGACAGATAATTTAGAACGCCACAATAATTCAGACAATCACGAACATGGTGATAGGGTAGAAGACAGTGATGAAGAATCGAACAATAAAGACAACCCGGAACATGATGGTCTAGATAACTCCAAACCACCAACAAATACGGATACTGGAGACGATCTAGAACAACAGAACAACAACAACCACGAACAACAGGATACTACAAACAACGCGGACCGACAGGACGTCGAGCCCAATAAGGACGAAGAAGACGACAACAAAAACCCGTCGGGAACGGAAGTTAGAGAAGGACGTAAAAGAGACATCCATGGAATGTCAGTTGACGTGAATCTTGACAAGAGAGAAGTGCCATTTAGAGTTCGTTCAGAGACTGTCTTGGTCGTTGGTGACGAGATGATGATAGGAAACAACAGAGGCGGCTACATGTACCAATTTGACATCGATCAGCTGTTTGGTATGTTAAAAACGTCATCAAAAGCCGAACATTGTCTGTATCCAAGATATTGCAGCAGATTGAGGAAGTCGTGATACGGTAAATCAGATTTGAATCGATTCTCTTATTGTCTATCGTAACCAGATGTGAAGGATGACCCCTCTGTCCTAGCCGCCGTCGCACTCTTGCCGAATAATCGGATCATATTGGCCAAGGATCCACCTAAATCGTTGTCTCTGGCTGCTGGAGATAGGATGGTTATCAGTTTGGGGACTAAAGGCTACGTCACGATACTGAATCGATCAAACCCGACGAAGCAGGTCGTCTTA
The DNA here is from genome assembly GCA_025642065.1 of Paralvinella palmiformis. Taxonomy (NCBI): domain Eukaryota; kingdom Metazoa; phylum Annelida; class Polychaeta; order Terebellida; family Alvinellidae; genus Paralvinella; species Paralvinella palmiformis. The sequence continues at coordinate 379,247 of JAODUP010000083.1, forward strand.
GACAGGTGTCAATCGAAGGTAGATTATTCTATATCATATAAATTTTATACATGTACTTTGGACAACAACAACATTCTACAACGCCCTCGCCCTCCTTCCTCCCTCCCTCCCTCCCTCTCTCTCTCTCTCTCTCTCACACACACAATATATATATATATAGAATTAGTTGACTCTTATCTGAAAATTATACGACAGATAAATGCTAAAATGTGCTAAAAATTCAGTAAATTGAACGCCACTTTTTTACATCAAGATCCGAATAACCTGTTATATTGATTCTGTTATACTTCAAAGTATGGCGTTATAGTGTAATAGACCGATCCAGGCGAAATGCGTTGCATCGGTTACCAACTGTGGTCTCTTGTTAGAAACAGTTATGGCGCCCACTGTTAACATGGGATAGTAATTTTTCACTAACGATAAATACTGGAAATCTTTCAGCAAATTATTTCATACTAGTATTTCAGCTGAACGATTGTGCCTTTCCAAAGGATTTAACGCAATATTCATCAATATATAACCCAATGATTGAGCGGACCGATCTTTCAGATGAATGACACAGCTAAGCCTTAGTGATTCATGGTGATTCATAGGTTTCAATGGATTAAATAAATGAATTTTAAATTAAACTTTTAGCTGAATGTAAATTGATTTTAATGAAAATATTTAAATATTGAATATAGAGTTTTAAAAATATAATTTGTATTTGTACCTGGGAACCAAACGTATATATATCACCTGTATATTATTAAATAGTTTTTTTTTACATTAGAATATTACCACCCTTGACACTTACATGTAGTAAACATTGCAAGAATGGCTGATTCAGAAAAATAAAACAGTTCACTTTCAATACACGATTTTATAAATATATACCAATGTTACAGTAATAGGAATCACTCATTGAATTATTATCTATGTGATCATTGATTATATCCATTCACATCGTCATGTCAGATGGCAAAGGTTATACAAAAAATAAGTTTGAACTAGACAGGCCGACATGCAAATCGCGCTGAACGTTACTTAGTTTATTGGCTTATATCTATTGGATGAAGTTTATGCCATTCCTATTAAATGCAAAATTATGATCTGGAGATCACATACCCTTAATGGACTATAAATAAAATGCAAATATAGGTGGTAAATAGCCTAGATACAGCTTTTCAGTGAGACATTTATCGGCTACTATACGCGTAAATCGCCATGCAACACAGTGATTCTTAGACTTCTAACCCGAGACCGTAGTGTGAAATTCAGCCGCCAGATGGCGCCAGGGGTAATTGAGTCGGTCTATTACAAAATAAATTAAATATGGATTTACCTAATACGGGGTACGACGTACTCTATTGGGCTTGCTTTATCTACTGCGATAAGTTAACCTGACTCGGTAAATCATCAATGAATGCTGGAGTGAAGCAGCTGTAATTAGCAGGACATTAATATTGAAAGAAATTCGCTTCAGGTAAAATGATGATGGTAGAAAGGTAGGTGTGGGGGGGGGGGGAGTTGGTCTGGGAAAATTGTATAAACAGAGGTATCGGTCGGATTTGAACCCTGAATCGAATGTCTTAAGGCGCAGTGCCACTGCGCTGTCAAAACGTGCTGGTTGGTGGGGGGGTGGGGGGTGGACGGTACATTATTCAGGTGGTGTAGCATGGGGCGAGTGGTATTTAAACAAAAATCGACACAAGAAATGATTCGATTTCACTTCCTATAAGTCACCTGTATATATTAATATATATATATATATATATATATATATATATACGTGTTTTTGGATTTTGCGAAATTCCTGGATTCACAATCTTACTGTAACACACACACACACACATATATATATATATATATATATATATATTACAGTTAATCTGTATAATCAGAAGAACTGTTGATTGATGTTTTACGGCCACTTTTGTGCACAAGGTAGGCTAAACGGGCCGAGTGACCTCCAAATGTAATGAGGTGAAGTCAAAGACGAAACAACCTTCAGATATGCCACGCCGAGATTCGAACACGTGTGATAGTGATCTGTGGTCCAACACGCTACCGCTAGACCACACACACGCACGCACGCACACATATATATATATTATTTTTATATAATTTATTATTTATGAATATAGTATTTTTCATTTCCTTCTTATTCAGGTGTCTAACATATCGTTATCTATGGACCATACCATGTTACTGGTGGGTTATATTGATGGGACAATTCGTTTATGGAGTGCTGTGACAGGAGACGTATTGTGTACCGTGCCAACCAAGACTACGATACACTGGCTTAGCTTTGTGCAGGAAGACAACGCGGTGCTAGCTTGGGTTGAGAAATACAGAGGGAAAAGAAGCAGAATTATCAAGTTTGATGTGAATAGAACAATGTCATCCTGAATGAATGTTGGCTTAAGAAAACGTCGGAGATAAGTAAATCTCCGTAATAAAATTATCCAAAGAATTCTATTCAATTTTTCTAAGGGTGGATTTATAGATGGTCAGATGGGCCTATGGGACCATCACAATCCATGGAATTAAATTTAGCATCATTATTTTTATCATCATCATCATCATCAAGGTATATATACCTATTAATTAATAATGTATTATTTACTGGTTTTATAGAGGTAAATGTGTTAATGCAGTATTCTGTATTTCCTTCGTGATATATTCATGTCTTTCAATCTAAAATGAACTGTATTAAATCCTGAGATTGTTCCCTTTTATCTTTTGATCAATGTCAGACACACACACACACACACACACACAGGTTAGATATTACTCATATCTCAGCATGAAAATTTCATTCTCTGTTTTAATACCCTTTATAATCTATGTGATCATTGATTAAATCCATTCACATTGACGTGTCAGATGGAAAAAGTTATAAAAAAAATAAGTTTGAATCATCTAGTTTGAATTCACGATTTGAGATTCTCTGTGTCAGTGCCTTATTGCAAACGCGCGCGCGCGCGCGCACACACACACACACACATGCACACACAGTAACAACCTTGAAAACAATACAAATAATAAAAATTACTTCTTTATAACATATTATTTATTTATACAATTATAGGAATAGTTTTGTTACATAAAAGTATTCTTATTTTACCTGCAAACAAGAAATGGGGTTGATTAGTGCAGAACACATACAATCTCAACCATGAAGAGAGCAGGATTTCTAAAAACTATTAGGACAATAACCTCACGATTGCACACACACACACACACACACACACTTATCAGACAACTATATATCACTCTACACCTGTTGGTACATATCAAATCACTTTTTATTAAATATATCGAACAAATTAACCCAGAATAGACTATATATGGAGTTGGATCACGTTTATAATGAGCTCCAACTTCACTTGATGATCTGCCAAAGGTTAGGCTGTTAATAATTTTGGCAAAAAATAAACATGTAACCAAGAATTATGAAAAGAGTAAATGCAGAAACATAATAGCCTAGCACATATACTGGACATATACAGAGATCCACAATTAATATACTGATATGGAACACAATGAACATTCAGCATACACCACAACAAATATCAAACGTCACAACACTTTTTACATGGCAACATTTTGTTAGTTGGTGGCTACCAATTCATACAGTTTTCAAAGACATGAGACTTATACCTGGATGACAGTTGTAGAATATACATACGAGTTCCAAAACAAAACAAAAAACACGCAATGTGTTTATACAGACTAATAATGATTATCAACCAAAAATTAGATGGATTATTAGCAGACAATTTTGATTCTAACAGTGAAACTTTGGTAAAGAAAGAAATAAATACAGTCATGAAGCCGAACTTGGCATTTATATTAGTTTCAACGCGATGGAAAGGGACACAACTCTTAACAACGACATTATATCACCCAAGAAATGATGATACCATAATCACAGCAGTAAGCGGTATATATTATTGGTTCATAAACATGTTTCCTCCCATCTTGCCTTGTGCACTGGATTGAAACTGCCTCATTATGCCCTGAAGCCCAGACATACCACCTGAAATTATATTCGGCACACAACAGTCTCATTAAACACGGAACAACAGCACAAACAGTGAGATACCCCATACAGGAAAATACGTCTCCAAGCAAATCAGGTGTTAGATTTACAGTATGGTTCTGCTATAACACGGATACTGGGTTCCAAAAGCTGTTGACTGTGTTTTAGGTGGACTGCGGATTGAGACCGATCAGCTACGATCATCACCATGATCATGGCCAGGGGGTCGGGCAGCAAAAATCCACGTATTCAACTCGTTTTGCATCATCCTTGAAGATTACAACTGTTTACGTTCCTGGTAATTGTTTCATCATTTGTTGACTTAAACATAAATCTTATCCCAGCATTTATTTGTGCGGAAAATAAAATCTTTCAGGAAATTTTTGCAGAAAGTAACGGCAACGTTTGATTGGTGATAGAGTCATCTGCTAGAAATAGTGCATGTTTTTCAGATGAAGGTAGCAAATATATGGAACAATAAATGACCATTCATAGGTGTATGTGCACAAATAAACATCCCTGAAAATGCATTTGTCAAGCTGTGATAGCGCAGTTAGTTAGGGCGTTGACTGGTAGCCAAATGGTCACAGGTTTGAGGCTCCGTGAACTGCAATGCCGTCATGAGGCGACTGGTTCACTCATCCATAAAAAATGAGAACATGACAGGACGCGATGGCTATGTGTTGGAGTAATGCTTTGTGCCTATAAAGGCAGCATGCATTGTATGCTCCCTTGGGAGTTGAGGTGTGTGCTGGGTGGATAATAATTATTGTAAAGCACCTTAGAGCAGCTATCTAGCTGAATAGGGTGATATATAAATGTCACATATTATTATTATTATCTACTTTTATAATGAGAACATAAAACAGGTCTTTTATACAAAAAAAATAAGATTCCTAATTGCAGTAAATAATAGATAAGCAATAATTGTGAATTAAAAAGAACCAAACTTGTTTAGTGGTTGGAGTCACAACAGATGAGGGTTGTTTGGGTATTTAAGCCAGGATAGTGTGTAATTAAGATTTGGATCAATAAATCTGCTAGTGGGTAACTTGTGGTCATTGGGTATGTGTGAATTATACTGTGAAATTATTCAGAAAAATGTGATCGGTTCAGGCCATTTTGTGAAAACTTCAATATTGTGAATCCAGCAAATTGCGTCCAAAGTCTGACCATGTTATAGCCGATTTCGTGTTATACTGCTCTGTATAATAGCGGGGCCACACTGTACTTGTAACAAAATTATTTTATTCACTGTACCACAGATTTCTGTTTTGCAAACCAAAGCAATTCTAAACAAAACCTTTCAAAGAACAAAACTTACCCATTTGTTGTAGGACTCTTGGGTCCATCATTTTAGCCATTTGCTGGTTTAATTTAGCCATCTGGGCAGGATTAACATTTTTAGCCATATCTCCTCCTGTAGCAAAAATATTAAAAGCTCTACACGAATGGAATGAATTATACATTTTAAAATGTGCCATTTAACATTATTGCTGGGTTCTTTTTGAAAAATGAAAATAAAAGTGAGATCTATAACACATGCAGATTACCAGATGATATTTTCCATGCATAGCTGAATTTATTTAAATACAATAACAATAACAGTAAAAAATAATAACTGATTAAAATATGCTGAGTTTTACCACAATGAAAACAACTCACCTTTGAACAATCCTTTGATGCCTCCCATCTTCTTCACCATCTGAGCAAATTTTGTGTACTGGGTAATAAGTTCTTGGACCTCTCGTACCGAAACACCGGCGCCACGAGCTACCCTCTGTGAACGACCTGGCTGACGAGTGAATAGCTTGGCTCCCTCGTGGCTGTCCAACTCTGCATTACAGAAGCATCAGTGCACTCATGGTAGCAAAGAGGAACTATTTATAATCATTCCACACACAAATACGAACAGCCAGTTTTTGTGATTGTTAAGAGATTCTACCTTGATCGTTCATGCTGTCCATGATGGTCATGAGTTTTTTTAATCTGGCCATCGACTCCTGCTCGCTGCCTTTAGTCATGAAATCACTGCCCAATCCTGGGATCATACTCTGTGATACATCACAAAGAAAAACATTAATAATGATACACCTATAAATGATGACAGAGTGTTAAACATAGGATGCCTGAATTTATATAAAGCCTTAAAAGGGGATTAATTTTTCTAAATTTAACATTGGTTATTATACAAGCAAACTCGCAGACTGACTGTAACCTATCTGAGTGCAAAACACAATAAATGAATATGAAACAAACCATTATCTGACTGAAAGGACCCATCTTCATAATATTCTGGAATTGTTCATACATGTCTCGTAAAGTGAACTGACCTGTGTGAAAGAAATCACATTAACAAATTAACTGGCAGATCTTCTACAGTTGTAATATGAATATATCACGCAGAGCGCCGTATTCGGGTCAGAAACTATTTTTAACTCATTTCTTTAATATTTAATAATTGCAGACATGAAGTAGATACCGTGTTTGAGCTTCTTCATCAGTTCTTCATTATCATCTAGCTTCAGCTCATTCACTTTGTCTATAAGTCCTTCAATGTCACCCATACCTAGATAAAGAATGATAGAGAAATAAACGGTTAACATAATGTCAGCTGATTATGACAAGTTTAAATACCATTAACGAGCTGCGGATGGGCTGATCAGATAAAGGATCCATATACGGTTTTCATGTTTTATGGACCAATGTCAATGCAAATCTGATTTTGTAAGGATGCCCTTGCTCATTGTACATTTCCATTAAATACTACTGTTGTATTAAATCTCGGAGTTAAGCACAAAAAGTATTGTATATTTTAGCTAGTGAAATATGATTAAAACACTACAAATGCACTTATATATCAAAGCATATCTGTCAGTGGTGAAAATTCATTTTATACAACTATATAATAGTATTAATAACAATAACCATGTACATGTACAGTAAATGGCATTCAACATTTATGGGATAAACATAAATCCATAAACAGACATTAAACTGATATAAGCTGAACACCACCAACTATCTTACCTAACAATTTACTGATGAATGGCTGTACTTTAAAAGGCTCAAAATCATCAATATGTTCTCCAGTACCAATAAACAACACAGGACTCTTTGTTGCAGCAACACTGCAGAGAAAATAAAATTACCCGCCTTCTTATATCCATCCCTAGCACGATACAATAATACGCAGTAATTCAAATGAGCTGATTCACACACATAAGATTAACACTTTATCTATTATTCAGATATGAGACTTTTTATCAAAAACTCAAATTAGACAATCAGTAAAGAATAACAAAACATATATTTAGTTTAGAAACCTACTATACTCCACTTTCTTTATCTAGGTAAAAATCAAGATATATAAACTAAAACAAACAACAGTTTATGGTTAATGCAACACAGCTTGATATATTGTTCTTTTGAGACTGATATAACTTTATGCAGCATTTCGAACAATACATACTATGGAACATTTAATCAAATATATTCAGCAGCGCTGCTGAATGAAACATCCATACATTAACCTCACTTAAATGGTCATGTGTAACTTACGCTGATAGAGCACCTCCACCTTTGGCATGGCTGTCCAATTTTGTAATTATCACAGAAGCAACATCTACTTTGTCTTTAAAAGCTGATGCCTAAGGATGAGAAACAATGTCCTGATAATTAATGTTTAATGAGCATGGAACATGGACAGCTTTTAAAGAAAATGTGCTCTATTCTATTACAATAACATTTGTCAACTTATGTTATGTCTATTAGTTAAATTAACATAATAACTTCAAAATCAACACCATACCTGTACTTCACATGCTTGACCAATACTAGCATCCATTACAAAAACTATGTTGTCTGGACTCTGCATAGAGAAAAATAAATAAAACAGTTTAGCAACATCAAGAAATTTTGCACAGTACTAAAAAATCTAAATGATATAAAATATACGAGATTGATCAATGAGAAGTATTTTTTAATCTACTTTAGTTTTAAGAAGAACTTTCATTTTATTCATTTAAATGGTTATTAAATTCTGAAGAAAGAAAAATAAATTTTGTTTATGATGGTTCAATCCAATACTGTAGGAAAATCAGTGTCAATTTTCCCCACATCCATTCATGCATACATTCTAATAGAAAGTGAAAAAGAATTTTTCTAAATCCAGAAGTTAGTCTGTTTTCTGTAGCCTTAGCGCTTGTCACATATGGACTGTGGGAATAAGTTGTTTAGCTTCAGGATTGGTCACATGGCTTATATGACTGAGGGGTGTAACTCCCTAGGGAGAATGGATGTTAGCAGTTCAGAGCTTCAACCACTGTTCTATCAGAGTGTCATGCTCACAACTGGAACATGGAACCATGGGAAGTAAGATGACTAGACTGAAACCCTTTATGGATGAAGGAAACATCCAATGGAACAGACATTCTTGTGATTTGACCCCCATGATATGTAGGTCTGCTATGCATTACATCCCCCTCCCCCAATTAAACCAGAAAAAATGCTTAATAAAGAAGAATTTAGCTGAAATCTAACTCTGACTTGTGGCACAGAAAATACCAGAAGTCCTAAAGATTTCATTCTAATAACAAATTGGAGTAGTGGGTAATTAGTTCACCATACATAAAAAAATATCTGTTATTAACATGGATATCATAAGTTGTAGCTGTCTAACCACCTGCTAAATAATGTTAAACTTGATTTTAGTTGATATGATGATGCTGATATTTGATGTTTTACAGACAATTTTGTGATGATGATGATTGGTGTTTTATGGCCACTTTTGTGATGATGATGATTGATATTTTATGGCCAATTTTGGGATGATGATTGATGTTTTACGGTCAATTTTGTGATGATGACGATGAGTGATGTTTTATGGCCAATTTTGTGATGATGATGATGATTGATGTTTTACAGCCAATTTTGTGCTCATGGTAGGCTAAATGGGCTGAGCGACCTCTAAAGGTAATGAAGCAAAGTCAAAGATGAAACACCCTTCACATATGCCCATGCCGAGATTCAAACATGGGTGTTAGTGATCTGTGGTCCAACATGCTACTGTTAAACCACAGAGGCGCCCTGTTTTAGTCTCTTCAACCCATGTATAAATCTTTTGCCTTTTAGTTGATATGGAACATACAACATGTCACTACAATTATTGATCAACTTAACAACATAATATCCCTCTAATTATTTAATCTTGTTTAATGTTAGTGAAATATATAATATTTTCATGATTAAAAGGTGCAATATTTTATCACCATATTTGTATGTATAGCAGAGAAATCTATGTGCACACAAAATCTAATTTTCAAATAAGAATCACACAATTTCTGTCAGACAGTTTTAACATATTAAAATCTGAAATCAAATGCTTTCATAATAAACAAAGCCAATAAGACAAAAAAAATTAAGACAACTGGTAGCCATCTTTATTTTTATATAGATCATGCTACCTGATTTTTAGCATATGCTTAAGCATTGGTGACGATGATGATTAATGTTTTACGGCCACTTTTGTGCACAAGGTAGGCTAAATGGGCCGAGCGACCTCCAAAGGTAATGAGACGAAGTGAAAGATCAAACAACCTTCAGATATGCCCACGCCGGGATTCGAACATGGGTGGTAGTGATCTGTGGTCCAACACGCTACCACTAGACCACGGAGGTGCCCTGCTTAACCATTGAGGATTCTAATGATCTCGTTAAAACAAAGTGATGAACAGTTTAAAAAACACGGTTTCTGTGATGTATTAATTGATTTAATTTAGTTTGTATATCAGGAATTCAATTAATGATGGTCAGTTAAGTTTAAAGCATTGACCTGAAAGAAAACTGGATTGAACTTGGCTGCTGAATTGATGGTAAACAGATCCCAACTTCCGGTCGGGGAAAAAATCAGGTTTATAAAAATGGTGATTTATTGTTGTGTCATTGGTTGCATAAGCCATGGGAGTAAAAGTAATATAAAAGGAATATCTTTTCATTGGTAGGTATAAGGAACACATTTAAAATAACTGTTAAAGCATTGTTATTTTTTGGCAGGAATTTAAGCTTAACTATTATTATATTTAGCCTATTCCACAACCCCCTTCTGTCTCTGGCATTTGATCCCAACTAAACTAGATCTACAGACTTACATAAAATAATATTTACATATTTGACAGGAGTAATACAGATTGTTTGCACACACAAAATTATAATGCACACATCATAATAAATGTCTGTATTCACCACACAGGTATTATAATTATACCACTGTGTCACTATAAAATGGTATGAAATTGTGCAACTTGCAATTAAGAATGACTTATTTGTGGATAAAAACTTCATAAAAAGCAAAAAAGCAGGCTAGAATATATGGTTTATTCTTAAGAATAATTTCAAGTGTTATGAAAGAGAGGGGACAAATTATTGACAGATTATGTCATTAAGATAGGCAGCTTATCTACTTACCACAGCATTTGAAACTTGCAACATCTCTTCAAACAAAGAATCCTCTTGTTTGTGCCGTCCGCTTGTGTCAACAATTATAATTTCAAAACTTTCTTTTTTAAACTTATCCACTCCATCAGCTGCTATGACAACAGGATCTGTTTCTATATAACTGAGTAATTGATAAAAATACTTTTTATTAAACATTATATATATATATATATATATATATATTGAAAATGTGCAACTTGCAATTAAGAATGACTTATTTGTGGATGAAAATTTTAAAACAAGCAAAATAAAGCTGTGTGTGTGTGTAATGTGTTGCTGTTCCAAGCACCTGTTATACAATGTATCAATAAAATAGTACAACATGCAAATGTGAAACTGTGAATTGTGAAGCAGTAAAAATGTGATAATGGTTAACCTTCCATAAAATGGTATCCTGGCTTTTGTTGCATTTTGTTTGATCTGATCAAAAGCTCCTGCTCTGAAAGTATCAGCACAGACAAGACAACTCTTCCACCCTTTCTTCTGGTAAAAATATGCCATCTAGAAGACACGACAAAATAATACAGAAGTTAGTGTCTGATGTAAGATTTTTAAATTGGCAAAACCTTTTTTAGGTAGTACATTTTTTATGTGATCATTTTTGTTAAAATTATATTATTATAGCAGTAATATTAAGCAGCTTTGTTTCATAACTTATAATTCATCTGTACGTGTGTGTGTGTAAATATAGTCATGTTTTAAATATGTAACAACTCATATATACTTGGAATGATTTACCTTAGTGCAGGTAGTTGTTTTACCACTGCCTTGTAGACCAACAAACATTATAACATTGTTTTTTCCTTTAGTTGGCTGCCAGGCCTTGACACCGGGATCAATCAACTATTGTAATAATAAAAATAAATGATTACATAATAGGTTGGACACTTCAACCTTTTAACTAAAAAATGAAACATTTAAACAAAATTAAATTAAATACATCTTAAAAGACCAGCCATGGTAGCATGTCAGCAGGATTTTATAAACAGTTAGTATTTTAAGGCAAACTCTCATCTAAAAAGGAAATTAGATGGGATATTTTATTGGTTTCTTAACTTAGATTATTTATCAAGGAGAAAATTTTACTGAATAATATTCTAATATCTGAAATCTACTGTGAATGAAACAATATGTCAAACAACAGAAATAACCTTGGCCAGTTCTTTGAATACAGCTGTTTGGATCATACGTCTTTTGTTAAGACCAGCAGCCATCTCATCAAAATCAATAACGGATCTGCAAAGAAGTAGCAGTTGCTCAGTCAATAAATTTTGTAATATGACAATCCCACGTAGTTCAGATTTCTTTTTACTCTGTCCTCTACAAAGTAATGAGCTTGCAACAACAAATCATGGAAGAAAATGAAGTCTTACCTGACATTTTCTCTTAGTTTCTTGACAAGTTTAATGTTGACATCTGCTTCTATGAGTGCAGTACAGATTTCTTTGAGCATAGCATTCAAGACCTATAACACAAAATACAAACCAGTCAGAATGTAATAATAATAATGGCCGAAATGGCAGTTTTTAATATGGCTGGCAACCTCAAATGAGGGAGACGCATATGGTCTGTAATTTATAGCTTCCCCATGGAGACTAATTCTAAGTAAATTTAGACTATATGGCCTGGCTGGATGAAAAACTCCTAGTACTATAGTGCCATGGCCGAGGCGGGAACCTGTGACCTCCCACACAGAATGATCATAGCCATAGGTAAATAGTCAATACATTACAAAGAATAGTGAAATGAGGAAATATATTACTCATCTTTCTCAAATTTGTGGTCTCTGGAAAGCCAATGGAAAATACTTTAAAAAGCAATGTGTAAAATATGCCTCTAGAACAATTACTAAAGTTATACCTGTAATTTCACTAGATCATTTAACTGAAAAAGTTAGCTACCTTGTGACTGACCTACAATAGGAAATATCTGCTCATTTAATATAAGTTGTACCTACTTTACTTTTTGATTTATTCTGCTCAGTTTCACTGATGTTCAAAATAATTATGCTAATAATTATGTAATTAAATAATTAGTTAGTGCTGTTATAACTGAATTAACTTATGATCCTTTTATAAATTTAAATTTCAGCAGTGCTTTGGAATGAAAGTTACCTTACTTTTCATGTGAAATATTACTGGTCTTGCATTAACAAATCAGTATTCTCTCATATGGCAATAGGATCGACATTATTGCTAAATACATTTTTTTATTACTAGAAATAAATTAATATGTGCTGCTTGAACAAAAACTCTTCCTTCAGCTCTACTAAGTGTGGAAACAGCTAGCTACAAAAATAATGCAATACCAATAAAGACTTTATGATCATGTACTTAACCTAAGACCCTTTATCGGAACATTCATTTTAACTCTTAATATTTTTAATATTTTCTGGTAATTTCCCACTGTTCTGTGAAACATGTTTACTTCCCAGGGAAACTAGCAATGCTGGTTTAGAACAATGTAAACTAAGTTTTAAAAAATCACAGCTTATGTGATCGTGATCACAATGTTATAATTGTTATGCAATAATTGTATGCTTGCAGATTATTTGATTGATGATGAAACATTGTTATTATTATTGGTTACTATTGAAAAATGTTACTGCCATTTACTGAGTGCCCTAAACTGCCAGTGTCTGCTAATGTGCTTCTACTGTAAACTATCAATTACAGTAAATGAAACTCTTTTGATAGTACCTTGTGAATATTCCTTTTTTCCAATTTATTACATCATTGTCTTATAATCAAAGGTGAATAAATCCTATTAGAAATGGCAAATAACAACCACAGGTAGGTACTTTCACATTTTGTTTAATATCTTTAGAAAATAATTAGTATGTTTTTTTTGGTGAAAAAGCTTTAAAATGTAACAATAGTTTTAATAGTTTTATTACAAACAGATATATGGGAGATTAAAGTTAATAATTTTTAGGGTCTATAGGTACTAGTTATTACTGTGAGATAAGAGAAAGAAACTTTGACAACTAATGCAGCCTTTTTCAGTAGGGAATAGAGTAGACGACTCGTTACAAAAAGTAGACCGCAGCTCAGCTGTGGTGACCTGTAAAAACCCTGCGATGCCATTACCTTGCTGGAGGGAGGTATGGATGTGGGGAGGGGGGTAGTGAAGCGTTGGCCGTGGGGTAGTGGGCATCGCACTAAGACAGTAGTTGCCATTCTCCATACCTGTGTCTTGTCTTATAGGATATATCTGGGTTAGTACTACAAATAATGTGTTCAAATTTTCATAAGATGAGCCTCTCAAACCAAAATAAGCCAAGACACAAAATTATTAAAATTTGACCTTCCATGTATTATGAAATTTAAGAGCACTTGGAAATTGCTTAAAGGAACTAATTAATGATATTGAAGCAGCAACAACTGAATAAAACTGTGTAAGGTATCAAATAATCACATTATTTTAGCTAACCACCTATTGGTAGCTTATTAATTTAGGTTTTTATATTTGCCTTCTGATGAAACCTTTAGTATTTCACTGATTTTTTAACAACTTGGTTCAATATGCTGGTATCAGATATCATTAGGTATCAGATAAAGAATTAGCAGGAATTGGTGCTAGTTTCACATGGCTGTATAATGAATTCAAACACAGCTAATCTGACATAGTTCATGAGTGGTGTGGGAGTGGCTGATCCAAAATTTGTGCAAGTGCCGACCACTTTTTTATTGATTGATTTCTTTTGTTTCATGACCTATGATCATGAAAGATGAATAGCACATGAAAGTGTAAGCACTTATTTCCAGTGTGGTCCCTTTTGTTGAGTGGCTGTTCATATCTCCTACCCCACCACTCATAGCAGAGATGGAGCTGAATTACCTTGAGGGTGGTCACTGCCAGAGTATATACTTTATATTATAATGTTAATACATATTACATGGTAATAAAGTATATATATATATATTGACATTCAAGCTAATTTTCCCCAACAGTTTTGTGTTTCAATTACTTTTTCATAATTAACCAAAACATAGAACAACAAAGTTTTGGTATGTTGGTGGACTATTTTGTCTGGTTAGAGTGCATTTCACCCATCTATTTTCAATTAACACTTTTGTGAGATCAGTAGAAAATATGAAGCTAGTCCATCTTGTGTTCATTAATCATTGTGATGTCTGGGAAGGCAAAGGCTGATTATGGCACTGTCTTCAGGACAGTGCTGGACCAACTACCCATTGTACCAGCTGTAGAAAGTATCACAGCAGATTTTGAGGTTGCAAACTGGCGCCAGGTATTACCAAATGTGCAACAAGAGGTTGTATTTTTATTTTACGCTAGTGGTGTAGCGCAAGATCCAAGAACTTGGGATGCAGATCCTGTACAATCGGAAAAACAGCACCATAGACTGATGGCCATACCATTTCTCCCAGCAGCTGACATTGCTTCCCTATTTTCAACAATTGAGGCTACCTATCTACCAGAGCTACCCAGTCAGCTGCTGACATTTTTCAAATGACAGTGGATGACCAACAGTATTTTTTCAATCTCTTCATAGTCCATTTTTGAGCAGCAATTAAGGACAAACAACGATGTCGAAGGATAGCGCAAGAGGCTGAACAGTGGCATACACACAGAGGCTACCTATGTCAGTACCTAAGTACAATTCATTTCCAGTGGTGTGGTCTTGTGATATTGGCGCCTAAAATTCAATAATTAACCAGGAAATTATCCTTAAATCATAGTTCGAGATGATAGCAGGAGATATCTCAGTTAAGGGGTTGATGAAATGATGTGCATGTGTGAATGGACCCTCTTTATCTGTGAATAAATAAATACTTTTGAATATATGTTGTTTGTTTTCCTTTGTGCTTTTCTGTTTAATTTATTTCATTGCACTATTTTGTCTACTAGTATTAGAGTTTCTCATACTACTAGTCACAGTCATACGGAATACATTTTTTATTAAGCACAAGTGTGAAAAGTTCATACAATCATCAAATCAGTGATCATGTATACACTAAATGACTAATAGTAATACAGTGAAGGGTTTCCTCTAAAACCTGATGAGCAGGAACATACTTCAACAGGTTTTATGTCTTGAGTTGAAGTTATACAATTCTGAAAAATATAGATCTATAGAGTAATAGACTAGATCTAAACCGTTACGTATACTAGATCTATACAGTATTATACTGAGTATACGGGAGTATACCGTTACCAGCTGGACGAACCTGCTTAGGTTATCACGTCGTTTGATACAGGCATTAAAGTTAAAAATTCTTACCTCTTCATTTATAACTGTAGCCGAACTCAGTGATCTGAGGGCCGATGTTATCTTACGACCTAAGTCAGCTAACACCATCTTGCTATTTGTGTAGTCTAGATCTAGATCTAGATGTTACAAGATATGAGCGATGATAGGGTAAATATGCTTTTCTTGTTAACTATAACCTAATGTAAGTTATTTTCACAAAGCCGCAGGTTTATGTTAAATCAACCATAACGACTGAATGTCTTATAATAACACAAACAACAATTTCGAAGCATTAATAAAATTTTCTGTTTCAATATGTGTGACGAAAGAATATTTTGCCAACTTTACAGTCTCGATTATTCTCGCGAGAAGTGACTTTGTTTATGCTAAATACCGAAAGAAAATAAAGAACGTCATTGAATGACAGACTAATATTTCTCTTCTTAACAGTCATATTTCCATTTTTTCACATATACACGCAACTGCGTGTTACTATTACTACCGTATTTTATACTTATTAATCTGAACCTAGATTATTCAACGTACTATTTTACAAACTTCATAATTTATTACTTGAAGGGAATTTTTGTTATTTGTACTTAGTCACAGACACAGCATGGTTAGTGTCATATTTGACAATAACAACTGAACTGGGTAAAGTTCACTCCAGATGACGCAGATAACGGAATCAATGGTAATTCCAAATCAGCACAGTTATGATATGTAACAGTTAGTGATTTACCATGTCTAAACTTCTATCAAAAGGAGTTTTAAATCACAGTTTAAAATAGATTATAAGTGCTAAATATTTATGCATTGTATTTATGTAAATAAAGGATCATATTTTTATCAACAGAACTACATTGGAAATAGGTGTACAATTAAAATATGTTAATCTTGGGGACTCCATGTGTGTTTTATTAATTGTATCAGTATACCAGTCAACTTGACTGAAGAAATCAAATAAATAATAGGCCATATGCCCAATATTTGTATAATGGATTTAACCTGTTTTGATAATTGGATCCCATAAGTAAATTTTCATCATTATTACCACTGTTATTATGAAATATTATGACACTCACTCATCAATAAATATTATATGTTGCATGATCTGGGGATTATTTGTAAACATCCAACACAGTTGACCAGCATCAACATTTCTACAACTCCCATTGGTTAAAGTACCACAATGTCACATATTTTAACTCACTCTCATCGATTCACTCACTCACTAATTCTGATTAAACTATGTGTGCTCATGTATTCATAGGTAGGTATAGTGAATGTGTTGTTTTGTGTTCATGGTCAATGTTTATAATCCTCAGTTAGTGTTTAATGTCCAGCTTTATTACAGGTATGTGAGGAGAAAAGCTTACCAAGTTTTTACGCAAATCTCTAGCTGAGTTTGTAATCATGCAAACTGTTGCTGAATACATTAGATCCTATGATGGCCTCAATATTCTTGCCATGATTGGATGTTCCTTTGGCCCAGTTATTAACACTGAATATTAGACAGTGGAATCAATTCCCAGTGTTACCTGAATGTGTGTTTGGGCTGTTTCATCCATCAATAAAAAAAATTTGGACCCAATTATTTCATTTCCTTAGTGAGTAACCTATTTGCAACATTTGTCCTAAGTGAAATATAATAACCACTTGCTTGTTAACTACTAGCAATAAAAATTCACAGTTCAATTAAAGCTAAATGATGTTAGTCTAAAAATATTGTGACACGTGAAATTAATACCGGTGATAAGCATTTGAATACACCTTTAAGCAACAGACACCGAACAAAGAGATCATATTATGTGTTTATATGACATCCTAATTAAAGTTTAACAGGACATTTGAAAAGAATTTCCATTTCATCCGAAGAAGTTACAATGCACATGTCATTATTTTTACAATAAACAGCTTCGATAACACCAAATAGCATTTACAATACAATGTTAATTACATATGTTACAAGCACATACAATCTGTATACCAATGTTACTACACCACAGAATATAACAGCAAGCCTAGGAAACTAGCTGGCGAAATGAATGCAATGTTC
This sequence comes from Paralvinella palmiformis, assembly GCA_025642065.1. NCBI lineage: Eukaryota > Metazoa > Annelida > Polychaeta > Terebellida > Alvinellidae > Paralvinella > Paralvinella palmiformis. The sequence goes on from JAODUP010000083.1 coordinate 397,043, forward strand.
ACGTATAGCACTCTTTATTTGCGACACTTATAACTGATAGAATAATAGACAAATCATGATCCAGAGATATTAGAACTTGAATTCCTTGTATTTCTTCTGTGCCTTTCCGTCTTGTTGTTGTTTCTTTCTTTTCTGGAACACGGAAGTAAGAATTATCAGTAACTTTTATTAAAACGATAAAAAATATGGAAAATCAAGGTAATATTTATGTCCGTATTCAGTTCAGCAAATCTAAGGACATTTTGTCACCTAGCATATGTACAATCTGGTATCATCTCAAATTCCACGAGAAGCATTTGGCTTTTGCTATCACAATTAATAACAATCCATCTTGTTCAATTGCTAGTATTTATTTATGGCTGAATGAACTACGAATTTTCAAAAATTGGAGCAAAGGAATAAAAGTGATAGTGATTGATCTAGGATGCACTCTTGTACCTGTGTACCACTAATTATTGGATCATCCCAATAAAATATACTGAACATGCCAGTATGTCCCACAAATATAGCCATTAAAGTAGAGGTGGAAGGGGCGCATGGTGTCTTTTTTTAGATGCAATGATTACAACATTCCAAACTACTATACTATTCTTGCAGAGTTCATTTGTTTAGCCTCAGCACTGATCACACCTGAGACATATGGTTGGGGATCGGGATGGGGGTGGCATCTGTCTAGGTAAACAAAGTTCACAAACACAGGTGTGAGATGGATTTGAACACACATCTGAAGATTGTGCTCTAACCACCATCAGAGCATCCCAAGATTTGTTGATGATGAGAGGTTAAAATTTATTACACAACACTAGATGAATGAAATTAATAGAGATTAGTGTAAGTCATACCTAGAGATAAGACATAGATAGTTTTGTAAATGGGAGATACTATTTAATAGTGAACAAAAAGTTCCATAAAAATTCTACCAAAAAATCAATTAAGAGTTTTTGTGAATAGAAACATCATACTAAGTTTGTGGTCGCATGGATAACTTTGAGATATCTCATATCTCATAACTCATAACTCATGCAGTTAATTAATTATATGTCAGACTATGGAAGCATGTTCAGTATTGGGATACAGAGTGGTCATGTTACACATATAACCAAGCAAAATTATACCAAAACACACACATGTTGCTGACACAACTCTACCTATCAGGACACGCCAAGTGAAAACAAAAGAATATTTACAAGGATGCTTTATACATGCTTCCCACAGCCAAGGAAATATTTTCCAGGACAAAATATACAAGATTTAAAAGTAATAAATCAAGATATGTATGAAAAAGTATATCATATTTATTCAATGTATGATAGATTATTGCAATTTTTATATAAAATTCCAGCTTTTATAGACTTAAAATATAAAATATCTAAAATTCGTCTTACATACAGTTTTAAAAAGGAATTGTATATTTCTAAGGATGGAAATTTCCAAATAAATTACCTTTTGCTGTTTAGCTGCATGCTCAGCTACCATGTCACTGAGGTCTTCCTTCTCCAGCTGTGACTGCTGTTCTCTAACAGTCTGCTCATATTTAGCCTGCATGGCGGCTGTGTCCAGATCCAGCTCATCCGGATTAAGTGCCACCTCCACAGCTTCGACAGCAGGCTTGTCGGGTGCCTTTTTAGCAGCAGCCACCTACAAGAACAAACATAAAATAATTATCACGCGAATAGTTCAATGTAACATGCATTATTAATTGTTAATATATTTCTGCCCTGACAAAAAATCTTAAATTTTAATATTATTTCTGTATATTGCATACTCTGAAAGAACTCTGCGTGAGTGTGTGTGTGTACACTTACAAATAGAGATATTTATTGAATAACTACTGAGGACACATTTTCTTATCAGTCTAATCCTATTAACCAATGAGTTAACCAACCATCCACAAGACTAATAAACCACTCAAAATATACACTGACCGCTGACATATCATAAATGTGTGCTGAGCCCATCATGGAACCACCAACTGAAGCCTTCTTCTCTGGCAGCACCTGGTAAAGTGCAGGTGTGTCGCCTCCTTGATCCATGGCATCCTCTATACGTTTCTTTCTCAGCTCAATCATGTCAGGTGTCTCGACACCCATCGGTATAGATGTCACCCCACTTGGTGTGACGAGGCCACTATTTTATGACAAATAAAAAAGTCAGTGTCATTAATAGATTCCAATTAATCAATTCTTATGATAAGCAACCAATCTCTATGTCACTAACACACACACACACACACAGAGAGAGAGAGAGAACATAATTTGTTTATCATTGGTGTTGGTCACACCTGGGATATATGACAAAGGGAAAACCCCTAGAGATGCTTTAACCATTAGAGATGCATTAACCACTGCATTATACAGAGTACCCACAGGATTTAAAAAATCGAATTCCCTGTATTTTCCATATCTTATTTAAAAAATTGCCCTGTGTATTGCGTGTAAACATTGAATATTGAATTAACTTTTTTTAGTAACGCGACCTCCATCCACCTCTAATGCTTATAAATGTGGTATGAAAGCATACAAATTCTCCCTTTCCCTGTATTTTTTTCCAAATTTAAAAATTCCGTGTTTTCCCAAGAGGACTCTCTATGTCAATAACTGAGGGATTATTTATAAAACAGTTAAAATTACTGAAGTAGAAGCTATTTGAAAGATTAAGACTATATTCTGTAGTTAGTCATTTAAAGTGAAACATTTGTCAGTCACTTAACTACAACATGGGCCGGCTTAGCTGCCAGTTACAAATAAAGACCAATTTGACTGACGGATGGGTTGAAGCAGGTATGAACATTAGAAAACATCTGGTCTTGTTAAATGGTGTCTATTCTTGAACCAAGTAAATGTTTTTGTGAAACAACATGTTATCATCAGGAGCATTTACAACACATTAATTTTGTCTATCTGTATCCAGTTCACCAGATACCTTTCCATCATGCACCAATCACAACACTCTTTCAAGAGGGAAATCCTTCAATAGCTATATAAAGTTGCATTCTCTGGGCACAGAAAAACAAGATTTCCTACATTCTGAAGCAATCCTGAAGTCACTCTTTTTTTACCAGTCTCTCTTCCTACAGGAATTTGAACTGTTACTATTGGTTTATTTCATATTTCAATGGAATAAACACCAAAGGTACAAGGACTCTGTTATCATCAAGTCTCGCTGATTAACTCTTCAAACACGCTACCACAAATACTCACGCATCACCCGGAGTAACGAGTCCTGTTGTATCGACGTCACCTTCCTCCTCTGATTCTTCTTCTGATTCTTCCTCCTCCTCTGATTCAGACTCCAGTTCACCCCACAAACTCTTATCTACCTCCTCTTCCTGAACTGGAACCTAGATAAATTGTATTAAGATTAGATATAGCTAAAATAAGAGATCTTCGAGTGGAATTTTAGTGATATATGTGTATATTTGTATCCGTATTCCTTAGAATGGACACTACAGAGTCACAATATACCAGCTTAATGATAACATTGCAGACCACATGTGAGTTTTAACTTGTTACATATTTCCCCAGTATTCACCATTACTGTGCAGAGCGATAGGAAGTATTAAACTTCAGAATAATTCTACCAAAATTAGAAACACTGCCAGATCTGTATCAATTAAAAATAAAATGCTCTTAGCAAGTTAGCATTTTATGTTTGGACACAGTGTAAAATATAATTACCTCAGCTTCTGCTGTTTGTGTGCCAAAAACGTCTCCATAAAGGGGCTTGCCTGATTCATCAACAGGAGGCTTACCCCAGCCACCAGCATGATATCCAAATGAACAACTCTATAATAGATAGATATAGCATGGACATAAGATATTGAAACCATTTAAATTTCACATTTGTATGGTAAATCATGTTGGAGAATATTACTCTTTATAAGGAGACTTTCTTTTCACATGTTGTTACTTTATGAAATTGACTGTACAGAAGGTGACTTAAACAAAGAAATTACCTCTGGAATTGGTGCATTCAGACCAGGAATTTTCAGATTGGGATAAGATGGTGGTGGTCCATATCGCTGCATGGCTATAAGCCATGGTGGAGGATACTTGTCGGAGTTCTGAAAAATGAATAATCAAATTATAGTTTTGCAATAAATTTTGAGTTTTCATAATGTGGAGTGACAAGATCAAAAATGTCCTGCTAAAACAACAAAATTACTGCCAATGAATGTTTCTGAGTTAACAAATAATATGGATTTATCTTTATGGAAGCTTTAAATAACGCATTACAAACATACTGGTCCAATGGGCATTCCCAGAGCAGTACGTAATTCATCTGACAGATTGCCTGGCTTCTTCTCCTTCAATCTAGTCTCAAATTCTTTGCCCTAAAAAGTTAAACACTTGAATAAGCAACAAACATATTCCAGACTTCAAATAAGGAATACACTTTTGATAGTAAGCATATCATTACTTATAAATGGTAGCTCTATTTATACTGAAAAGGTTAAAACTTAAAACACAGACACCGTACTAACTCATTCTAATTAACTAGTACAGAAAAGAGGTTATACAGAATTTATGCATAATTATTTATACAGAATTTATGTAATTAAGTTGGCAAAAGGAAACATTTAACACGACATGGCTGAGTTAAACTGACATCAGTATACAGTGACGGATACCAAACATTAATACTTGCCTCATAATAAAGGTCACCATGTATTGAGAGTTTGGGTTTGACCTGCCACTTGAAAAATGCATCATGAAGCTTTTTGTAGTCAATGTCGATCTTTCCCATTTTTGGTCGCACCCGTTCACGCATTCTAGACTTCATGGTTTTCTGATCCTCCTGTTAAGTCAAGAGAAAACAACTAAATGCTAGCAATATATATATATATATATATATATATATATACACACACAAATAGAGTGTGTGTGTGTGTACATAATAATTTTCTGATGTGTTTCATTAATCACATAAAACCATTTGTCACCTTTTCTTGTAAAGCCAGCCTCATCTCCATAATTCCAGTAGCTTTAATGAAGTCTGGCAGATCAAAAGGTGGCTTCTCTATACCACGCTTTCCTTGAAGATATTTACGCTTGAAACACCAATGACGAGGAACTGGCACAGAATTACGCGTAGCCTGAGAGAAAAAAAACAAAGGTGTAACTATTTAACACTTTCGATGACAAGACTGAACCTTAACAACATTCACACAAATTAGGATCCAGATTTGGTTAGCTGCAGACAGCATATAACAGTATTGGCTCTTCAACCAAAAAATGCATCATCAGGACAGTTAGCATCAGATACTGATGTACCTTTATATGAACCAGTAGTTTAGGATCTCTGGCTGTTACATCGTGCATCTCCACAACATCTGGCCGGCTGACAAGCTGCTTCAACTCGGCTACGCTCAATCTGTTGAGTTTCTTCTGTTTCTTCTTGGACAATTTAGGCTTGTCGTCATCACCTGCTCGCAGGTCCTGGTTTTATTCAAACAGAGAGTCATGTATTAACATTGTTATAGCATGCTCTTTGCTAAACACCCGATAAAGTTATCTGTAAAACAATTTATATATCACACACACTGTTTCAATTCACAGAAGCTGTTTGTTATTTCACTGTTTAAAGCTAACACACTGTGGCTCATCAAATGACTGAAATCTGTGGTAATAGTATAATAAACATCAGACAAGTAACAGCCATTGATATGTGTGTACAATATAATATATTACCTCGTCATCATCACTATCATCAGCAATCAGACCTCGTGCTTTAATGGGGACCTCTTCCTTCTTCGCTTCCTCTTTCTTCTCCTCTTCCTTCTTTGGCTCAGAGATGACAGGCTCAGCTATCTGTAAACACCGACACAATATTAGAATTACAGAAGCTTAGTTTAATGACATTTGATCTAGGATGTGCTCTATTTTACCATCAAATAATGGACTATCCTGGTGAAACACGCTACAGATCCAAAATTATCTGACAAATATAGCCACAGTTCTTGTTACACTAGAGTGTTAATAGTGTTGCCACCTTTCCTTCCAGATTCAGTAAGTTGAAGCTGAAACTGTTCAGCTATTCAAGAATATGAATACACTTCTGTGTAATACTGTAGTTAGGAGTTAAACTGTTGCATTTGGCATGTGAACACCTTAAAAGTCACACGTCCCAAATGCTTAGGTTCTAATATAACAAGATAATAATAAGGTATATTTAATAAATGTGCCCTTACTAGGACTGTACAGTAATACCCCAAATTTCAGCCAGTTATTTCTTTGTAACCAATTGTCACTGATATTTAGACACGTTTTAACATATCCCTAACCAAGTTTGGTATCCACACTATTTCAACAATATCAGTTTCAATGATTTGCCACTTTTAATTGTACACTATCTCAATATTGTATGCTCTGGCTATTACACATCTCACAAGTAGTTCATTAATATTTTTAGCACATAATCAGACTTGTTATTTGTGTAGCGATGGATGGGAGACCTCAATAATAAATGTTTGTACTTTAAACTTATCTTAAATGTACAGCTCCAACAATAAAGATAGAAAAAATACAATAATGACCTTGAAGGCTTGGAAGATTCTTGAGAACTCGGCATATGTAGGATCAGCTTTATCCATTGGTACTTCATCTTCCACATACCTAAGTAATATAACATGAATATATAAAATGGATTAGTTTAGTGCTGAGTGTTCAAGTTGCAAAGCTTTGTGTGGGTGTCTTTTCTACACTTTGTTTGTGTCTGTAAGTTCGGAAGTTTACTTATAGTCCACAAACCATGGCAGGTGTTTTAAATTAACCTATGACACAAACCAACATGATGTGTTTAGCTCAACTCTACAAATGGGAATAAATGAAAATGCATCAATCACAGAACAACACAAATACACTGAGATCATTACAGTACATACTCTATCTGGATATCTTCATCAGGCTGACTAGACGAGTCCTGTTTACTGACAGATTTCTCTCCATCAGTTGTACTCGATGACTTCCTGGCTTTGGCCCTTTTCTTCTTCTTCTTGCGTTTTTTGTTCTTTGACTGAAATAGACAGCCACAAAATATTTCACAACAGATAAATATTGATATTCCACTTATATGTTGCATTTCTTTTATTTACACCATTCTAGATAACATGATGTTGCTCAGATCTCAAACATCCAAATATTTTTTTTATATATGACTAGATAATTATGACAAAGTTACAATTTGTAAGGATTCTGAAAGACACAGATTAGTTCTAATGCACGTGTCATGCACTTACAGAAATAAAACCAGATGCTAATAGTAAATGAATCTGTTCAGTGATATATGATCAGCACATTGTTAATTAAGTTTATAGTTTATGATTGACCATGACCATCAATCAATCAGAATATATATATTTAATTATATTATTTTTTGGCTTGATATTATGACTTGGTTACAATGTGTTGGGTATTTCTTAGACTCCAAGCGATGTGATGTTATGATGAGTTTTTACAACATTATTAAGTGAATTTTTTTTAATCATAACTGAAGATGGAGGATCAAAACAAGAAGATTAATAAAGGTAATACCTCCTTCTTTATCTGTTTCTTAACTTCATCATCGTCATCTTCATCATTCATGTCTTCGTGTCCTACTTCCTGGACACCACCACCTTCATGATCTTCTGCAGCATCATGGATCAATTCTCCTGTTTAACAAAAATGTGGTTTATTAATATACAAGACAACAATGATCTTAATCAGCTAAGGTGACATGAAGTGAAATGCATGAAAATTGTATCAAAGGAAGGGGAAAATAATAATATTAATTATTAATGTCTTAATTAAGGAAAACAGCATTATGTATTTGTTTACATTTAAGATCAAACTGATATGATTGTTTGCCATCTCTTATAAAAACCTCTATTGTTTAGGAGTATTAAATGTGCACCCAACCACGATCTGATTTACTAAAGCTATAAAGACCTGTCTCGATCTTTTCTACATCTTCAGGTTTAACACCAACTTGCTGAGCTCTGACATCTTTGAAGGCAAGCACCTTCTCCAGGGCCTGTGGTAGTTTGATCTCTTTCTGTTGTGACTGTGCTTGTTGTGTCTTGCCTGAAGCAGCTGTTTGTTGTTCAGCACTCGCTGCTGTGACACTGACAGGCTTGACAGACTGGAATAATGATGACATGTGATACAGTAAAAATGTCCTAGGGCACCATTATCGATTTATTTGATGGAACTACAGAAATATTCACTATCATGGCTTTCAGAGATCAGTAGACAGATGCAAAAGAAAAAAATTATTTTGAATTTTTTTAACTGTAAAGTATATTCTATCGAATGATGTGAAAATAACTTTTGACTAATTTTGTTCTGCCTAAGATTTTTGTTTATTAAATTTCAAATTTATTTATCTCACAGTTACTGAAATTTAATGTTTACAGTATATTCTGGAGGTGAATTAGGCTCAAGACTATAAGTCCAAAAAACTGATATAACAGTTATATAATAGAAATCTGATCAAAGGAAGCCATTTCTTTCAATGAAATCATATAGATCGTACCTCGGCTGTCTTCTGTAATGCTGGTAGGACATTTTCACTGGATGGTGGTGCAGTATGAGGCGTCATTATCGGAGCCGGTGCACCAGGAGTTGTTTGGCCTCCAAATGGCACTGATTCTTGCACCACAGGTGGAGCACTGTGACCACTGAATGGTGGCTCCTGTGTTGCTGGCTGGGCCTGACCTGGGAAGTTCACTTCTTGTGCAGGCTGAGTTGGTCGATTGACAAACTGAGGCTCCTGCACTGGTGGAACTCTACCCGGAAAGGAGGCCTCTTGCATCGAGGGCGGATGACCGCCGAACTGAGCCTCCTGGGCTGGTGTTGTGCTGTTTATTGGTGTTGATATGATCTGTGGTGCTGCTATAACAGGAACTTGTGACTGGACAGGCAGGCCAACTGGTGCCTGCTGTTGATGTGTTGTGGCGGCTGGAGGATGCATGAAGACAACTGGCTGTGCTGGCTGCGTCATTATGGCAGGTGGTGGTCCTGCTGGTGGTGGTGCACCTACAAGTTATGAATTATTCTTATTAGCACCAAAAAATATAAAATACTAAACAAATTGTTGCATCATTTTTGAAAAAAAGCTCCTCTAAGCTAATTCTATGCAGATAAGTGTTCCATTATTTCATGACCACACAGAAAGTATATAAAAGAAAAGAAGTCAACATAGTTTAATACCAGTAAAAAGTTAACCCAAAACTGAATAATAATAAAAAATATAAACTATACCAACACAAATGCCATTGTGACATTTTTGTTATCATTCAATTATTAATCTAATACAACATGAATGAAGAAACCAGTAATTCTTGAACATTTTATTTATATAACTGCATACCGATCAAAATTTGCACTGAACCTTTCATGCAGAAATCATGATTTAACAAGCCTAAATGTTAACGTCTTCGTAAATGTTAACTTTAGATTTATCAAACGTTAATTGAAAAAATCTGAATGAAAATTAAAGTACAGTACTTCATTTACCGAATATGGCACAAGATACTGCATATCACAAGTTTATTTGTACTTCCAAAAATGGTATCATTTACAAAAGGTTTCTACAATCATGAGAAAGACCACTGATACCAGAAAAAAACCACTGATACCAGAGAACAACCACAGATACCAGAGAACAACCACTGATACCAGAGAAAAACCACTGATGCCAGAGAAAAACCACTGATACGAGAGAACCACTGATACTGGAGAAAAACCACTGATACCAAAGAAAATAGATCTACTGCTAAGAAACAAAATGCTGAAACCATATTATGCCAACGATCTTTATCTAATATAAAGGCGAGATAATATGGAGATGGATATATGTCTGGTTGTGCTTATTATATAGCCAAAATATTTCGTTAACTCATCATTGCTACACAACTATGTCATAAAGGGACTGGCAGTAAATGTTAAAATGTAAATGTTTTACGGCCACGTTTGTGCACACAGTAGGCTAAATGGACCAAATGACCTCTAAAGGTAATAAGGCGAGGTGAACTCTTCTCACATAGACTGTCTATGGTTTGAACCCAGGTACTATAGATCTGTGGCCACTGTACTACCAGTTAAACAATGGAGTGACCCCTACTGGCATTATAGGTATTGTGAAATAAGAGCAAGAAAAATAAATGTAAGGAAGTGTCATGGGCAAATTCAGTGAAGACCTAAATTACCGTTTAAAGTAATGACCTTCCAAAGTATGGTTAACTGAATGTAGAGTGTAAATCATGTGAATAGAATTGATTTGAGACATAACCTTTAGATATTTATAGCTGGCAATAAGCTGCTGAACTAAGGCAACAAAGATGGGATGTTATGAGAAATGCTATAAAATTGTATATGACGTCTGCACTTAACCTTTTCAGCCATTTCCTAAAGATTTACAAGAGTATGACCACTATTAAGAGTAATTCACAATGACTCTTAGTCTGCCATGTGCTATTTGGTAATAAACGAAGAAGCATTAAGTCTGTTATTTATTTTGTCTTTTGATTCAATGTCTAGCACTGAGGCTAAACTTATTTGTGGTTCTGATTCTGGAAAACAATCATATTATTAATCAGTTGAGCAACTGGTACTTGTGTAACACTAGTATGTAGATCTACATCATATGACACACAGAATCATGGTAACTCAGTGATAACAAGGTGAGAGTTCAGGGTACCCATAGGATTTCTAAAGTCAAATTCAATTAATTTTCTGTGTTTTATTTAAGAAATTTCCGTGTGCTGTAAGCAAAATTTGCATGTTGAATTACCTTTTTTTTAGTAATGTGGCCTCCATCCACCCCTAATGTTTCCCTGTGTTTTTCCAAATTTTAAGAAGTAATTTTCTCTGTTTCCCTGTGCTGTGGGTAATCTGGAGTTGCAGATGAATTATGTATATATAATTCTGAATTTAAGAGTTACAGACAGAAACAGCACACTCCATGGATAACTGATGATGAACTAAATCACAAAGGTCAATGGTTGGTTTAGCCTCGGTGCTGGTCAGACATGAGACATACGGCTGAGGGGTGACTCCATGGGGAAATATCCCACAAACCACTGCACTACTGAAGCATCTCTAAAACTTACTGGAGTGTAGGGCACTTAGACTGACAGTGTTACACACAACTGACTAAGAACAAAATGTGAACAGAACATATAAAATCTCCAATCAAAAATGCCATACATAAAACAATGATAGAAGAGTTCTCTACATTCCAGTACTGACCTTCTAGGTGTCCTGGCAGGGCTGTAGCAGTCTGCATCATCTCCTTCTCCTTTTCCATCATGGCCAATGTCTGTAAGTGATGTAATTCTGCCTCTTTTTGTTGTTCTACCCTCTCCTGGGCCTGAATTCTTTGCTGCAAATAGTAATACCACGACATATCGATTCAAAGAAGAAAAATACTGTAGTCAGCATGATATCTGACACTAACTAGTAAACAGTTATTCTGTATTCACAGTGGACCTCACATCACAGATTAATGTCTGTCTATGCGGATGTGTGTGTGAACAGGTTACTATTCACAGACCACACATGCACAAACCTATAACACTTGCTAAGTGTAGTAATGTAATATTTTCTGACCATTGATGAAAGACTACATTAACTACAATCAGTTCAATCACATTTATCAAACGAATGATGATAACATCTCATCAATTACCTGCTGTTGTAGGGCCAAAGCTTCCTTCTGTGCCTTAAGGAGCTTCTCTTCCTCCAACATAGCATGCTGCTGCTGAGCTCGTGTCTCTAACTCACTGTCGTGGATCTGTATGTAGAAAGTTAGTTAATGCTAAATAACCAATTTGAACATTACCATACACATTATATATATATATATATATATATATATATATATATAGGCCATTTACTGTAAATAGAGATCTAACTCATACAGTAAATAAAGAATATAAGTCTGTTTTCCTGCATGAAATGATAAATAAATGTAAATCATCTACATAATGATCCTTTGTATAAAGCCTGATCTTTGCATTACTTTGAATAACAAGTCAGAATCATTATTTATTAACATCACCATTAATATTCTTACCTGTATCAGGGCCACCTGCTGTGCACCCAGCATAATTTGTTCCTGGTCCGTGAGTGGCTGTCCAAATGAACATCATAATTAATTTAATTCACATTAGGAACCAGGCAAACATGTTCACCTATTAGCTGTGATGAAAGATATTTTTTCATTGTCAGCATCTTTATTAATATTTTCTATGGTTTATAAATTTGAGAGTAATCATTATGACCTACTTGAGCTGGCGGATCCATGATCAGTTGGCGCCTTCACAAACTATATTATTAGTCTACTGAAAATAAACAATAAATTGATGGAATTAATTTAACACGGGACAATAACCTAGGTTAATTTCCATTACTATAAACTGTCTTAGGTGACCATTTTAATATAATCAGTTATGAAAAATAACTGAACCACCTGGTTTACAGAGAGAATGCGACTCGTTTACAATTTAGAAAACCAGCATTCATCAATGAATAGGTGGGTAAAGGAATATAAGTCAGAATTAATAAATTTAAAACAAAAACGCATCCATCCATAACCCAAATAAATATTTTTTTTCTATTTCGACCGTCACAGCAGCATGGATACATGACAGCCTGTATACTGATATGTAATAACTGACCTCCTAGATTGTTGCAAACATATAGTATTATAACAACAGAAACCTAACTGTTTGTACATTAGCAGTGTTTTATGGCCACCTTTGTGCACATGGTAGGCTAAATGAAGTGAAGTCAAAGATGAAACAACCTTCAGATATGCCCACACCGAGATTCAAACAAGGGGGCCAGTGCCCACAGACCATTAATAGTTGATTAACCAGCACTTTGAATTTTACACTGTTCCGTTAAATGAACAAGAACTACAAATTAGTAATCGTCAACTCACCTGTGGCGACTATTTGTTGGTAAGGACAACCATTTAATCCAAACCACTTGCTCATTGGGCCACCTTATGATTACCCACTGTGTACTTTTCACTTTATCAATAATCACAGGGGCTGTTTTTGGCATGATTATAACAGATCAGGAACATTGACGTTTAAGGTTAAAATGGCAGGATTATCAGTATTATCGCTCAGCGGACCCCCTATAAATCCCACAATGCAAAGCGCGGCTGGTTTGTTTTGGTTTTTGACGTCATCATGCAATGGGTCTATTCCTTTATCAAAGAAAACAGTTAATATGATATATGGAATCCATATTTATGTTATAATATTAACATATAATGGAAACAACATAGTGATCAAACGAATAAACAGGACAGGGACATAAATCCACATATAAACAAGACCATGTGCTTTTATTTACTGTAAACAAAGACAACTGGCCAATCAGCAGGGATTATTTGAGTCACGTGACCATCATAATGCAAATGGATGTTTACCAGCCAAGATCACCAAAATCTCTCCCATCTGTCAAGCATGGTTCTTATTTTCAGTAAATATTTATCAATATGACATCTGAAATGGTTACAACAGTATACTTTGGCATTATTTCAAATCAGGAAATTATCGGATGATACATATTTGTCATTTATCATGACCCATTTTCTGTTGAAAATCGGTCCAAAATCCAGTCTACAACCAGGAACAGTGCTTTTTAATGATCGTTGGTGAGGTATCAGCATGGGTGTTTTAAACTAGGATACTTTTTTCCACCATGAAGATCCTCAAAGTAGTGAAAAATCATTCTACAGAAAACGTACTTTCGATGGTTCTTCATCTCAGTCACTAAGAACCATTGAAAATATGACTTGACACAGCGGACAACCAAGCATGTGGATTTACTTGTCCAATTACATAGTTTGGTTGTCCAGGACAGGTTGACAACTGTTAATGTCGAGCCCTGTAGCATATGCTATACAGCAATCGGCAAGAAGTACTTTTCTACTGGATCCTCAATGTTTAATGTTCCTAGTAAGGCATTGATCACATAATTTGTGACCCAATTCAATGTTGTAAAGGTTATTTATATAAGCAAAGTCGCAGGAGAAGTTTGACCACGGTGCGGGTGGATCAATCACACACATATATATATATATATATATGATCGATCCGCTTTCATTCGCTAATTGTTTTGGTGTGTTACTGCAAATTGTTTCAAAGTAAACACAAATCAATCTTTCAGTGATATATTAAGTTCCAGCCTAAAACTATTAAGTGTAATAAATAACAAATAGGGTTTTAATGTTGTGGTTGATTCTCCCTGCCTGGTCGAACCTCCCCACTTCTCCCCTTATTAATTATTCATAGAGGGTCAAAAGTAAAAGGAATCTGGATCTAATTCTAAATAGGAAAGACAACATTTAGATCTACGTTGTCATTGTTACATTGTATGATTGTGTGTGACATTGATCATAGATCTACAGTCCAGACATGTGAATTCTAGACTAGATCTACATGGATATGTGCATTGTTTAGTTTTTGCTGACCATTAGAATCCTCTTGGGTGCTGAGAAAATAAGATTATAGGTGCAGAACATTATAGTTATCTAGAGGCTAATTTAGTAATTATTTCTAGACCTAGTCAATTAGTGAAGTTAGTCTATATCCTATTTTCCTAAATTCTAATTCAGGGGATTACTTCTATTTCTAACCGTTACGGTAGATCACGCCAATTCTTGGATGTCTAAGATGACTTTCCAACAATATACAGTAATTAATTATAAGAAAGACAGTGAATGCAATCGCTTCTCTATATTATAATAAGAATAAACTTATCAAGCGTTTCCTTACCTATTCTCTTCTAAAAACCCCTATTATCAACTGCAAAGACAACGCCGAGACTGCTCGGTTGTACTAATTTCTGACCACTCGTAGCTCCAAAATAATGGGTTACACACATTTCAATCCCATTAATTTATTCATGAAACACAATATCATTTGTAACATTTCATGAAACAAACTAGTACAAATCTAAACGAAATAATGATTACATTGGAGAAACACACACATACAGAGAGATAGACAGGTAGAGAGGGAAAGAGAATGTATGTATAATGAGTTCTAGACAACTCGTACACAAGACAACCCGTAACCAACACAACCCTTACCACTACAACAATAACGATCAAATGCCTCCTCTCTAACCCCAACATTACCCCCCACAAAATATTCAAGGATCACAATCAGTCGGAGATCATTGACTTTTGGATTACCGAAATCTAGGCATTTTATTACGATAAAGTTGCAAAAGTATTGTAATGTGTATATCATTAATAATCAGAGAACAACTAGCTGAAGATTGAATATAGTCTCAATTAGACATATTTTTTTATATAGAAATATGAACACAAGATTCAAATGATAACCTTTTCATGGTATTGTTTCCATGATTTTACTAACTGCGCAATTTACTTTTAGATGAAAATAAACCTGTCATGACCACAATGGAAATAAATGTTTTCACTTTCTTGTGCTATCTTGGTACTTTAATGTATCATGTTATTTATGTATTGATATTAGTGTACAAAATAATTCAAAGTTAAAAAAAACACGATGGTGTAGCCAATATTTGGTGATTTTTTTATACAAACATATAGATATATTAAGTATTTCTAAAAATAGTTTTTGTAAATCAACAGGCAGCTTGATATTTTCCTATTGCTATGTAGGGATTTGTATTTTTATATTAACAGCTAATATGTCACAAAACCTTAAATAACTACACATTTCACAAACAGTTGCTATAAGTATTTGTTCTATATTCTTTGTGTATAGATTTAAGCTGTAAAACACATTCTTTTGAAATCATATTGTATTTTGTTTCCATGTGAGTAATTTATGGTGTTATTGAATTTCCAATTAATGATGAGCTTCTCTATTTGTTTTCAATAATTTCCAGTGAAATTTCTTTAAACTTCATATCATACAGACACGTGCAGAGATTCTAGAACACACACACACGTGCTTACCAAATAACTTTTAGCAGATACCAAACATCCAGTTTTTGTGTCGATCGTGACTATTAACGACCTTCACCTTTCAACAAAATGGTATTGAAGAAGGCGGTTAAAGGTCTTAAAGGGGCCAAAAAGGCCGTAGATAAAATTAAACATCCACCATTTTTATCAACATATATACATGCTGGCGAGGCTATGCCAGCACCTCCTCTTGGACCACAACTTGGACAGGTACAGCGCATTATAGACATTCTAGACTTAGTATTGCGACTCCCCACAGTCTCTGAGTCTGAGCCACAGGGCTCAGTCGGTGATACTGACAGTGATTGAGTCAAAACATTAACATGAGTTTGAGTAACAGTCTGATAGGAATACTTATACCTTGGTCTGCGTGATATTTACATGTGAAATCGGCTGTCGCCTATAGAATAGATATCTATATCGTAGGTGTGAGCAATGCCGAGGTTAAAAACTCGCTCCTCAGGGCTCAAGGAGTCAAGCTCAGTCACAACCACTGAACCAGGTCAGGGTTGTTTGATTTTAAAGATTATTTAAATCACTACATAAAAAATCAAGCATTTCGATTTTTTTAACATGTTTCATTTGATTTATGTGATTATTGCATTTATTTTTATTGATTGTTTTGTAAATATGTGATTTATCAATTAATTTGCTGTACAAAAAAATTCAACACCATGTACACATATATATATATATATATATATATATATATACTACTTATATCATAAGCTATTATATATCATAATTAATTAATTATTATCATAATTAATATAAAGTCAATACCTCTTGACCACTCCACAACAAGATGATGTAGTCTAACAAGTCGTACTGATCAGTGCAGGGCCAATTTTTTTTTAAATTCAGTTGCCCCCGGGCAAGTAGATTAGAAATGCACTTGCCCAACAAATGTTTTCACTTGCCCAACAAATTTTTAAATCTGCTATATTTCACCTACCTACATATAAATATGTATTTACAATAAAAATCAACAAATAGAGAAGTCTTTGATAAGAAATGCTTATCCAGTGAAGCCCATTGCTCAGTTGCCCATAGCCGTTTTCACTCTCACTATATAAATAAAATTTACCAAGAATGCATAGCCAATAAACTTCAATGAATACAACTTTTAATAGGCAACACCACTCTTACATAGGTGGTGTGTTGTCTTAAGCCGAGATTCCATATATTTTAACGATCCGGGTCTTAACATTCTGGATTTGAGTGTCCAGCAAGGCTTAACCAAGAAAAATAGGTCAGAAGGTGAGAGGGGTGTCCGAAATACGTGGATACTGCAATGTCACATATGCTACCGCAATATTGCATACATGGAATCTCTTTTAAGCCAATGTTCCACATGTGCTATGCAAATCTGACAAAAAATTTGAACCTATGAGCATGAATCTGTATGTGCAACTGGGTATGCGACAAAACAGATGGTTGAATCAAGAATTTTACAACTGTCCGATTCTAGTATCCAGGCACACTTTAGGTAAGAAGATGAGAGGAGTGTCCAAAACACATAAATACTGCAATTATGCATTTGCATTCACATGCCACATATATGGAATCTCAGCTTTAGGTATGACTGGCACTCAAAGGTAGCATTGCATTGGAAATTATAGGTATTTTTTTTAATTGGCTTGCTCTTCAGACATGTGCACACACATATTTGCAGAATTGTTGTCTCAAAAAGGCACTTGCCTGAATGGGCAAGTGATTGGCGATCAACACTAGCCTGGCATGAAAATATACTTGCCCTGGATGTTCTATGGTTGGGATAATTCTGCAAGATCAACACAATAGAAGGTGTCAAGAGAAGCCACTCTGCTTCAAGGTTGGGGTAATCATAATCGATTACATGATTACATAATTGTAATTAATTACATTGTAAATTTAATCGCATTCAGCGTTTACTTTCACGATTACACAAGATGTTTGATTATTTACCATGTTATATCATGCCAGAGATATGGTTTTGTACATAAGGCAACAATTGAACTAATTTACGCATTGACAGACTGCTGTCATATTTATACACATGATGATTTGTCTGTTTATTTGTTCTATGAACATGAAAGGAAAATGTGCTGAAACACTTCTTCAGATGTTGCAGCTATTATAATTCATATAAACAGGCATTTCAGATTAACTTCATACGGTTAAGCCCAAGCTAGTCACACAGCCAACAATTGTGCATGAATTCTTTCTGACACCATCATTTTAACTCCAGCTGCAAACGATCCTGATTAGTCAGCCATCGGATGGCAAGCAGCCAATTAAGTTAACACATGCAATAGTTAACATAAACAATGCTACATCTTGGCCTTCTTGGGGTGACATATGTGGGCATTAGTCGGAGATCAAAGGTCGAAGTACAGAGTTGGTAGGTGGCCGAGTTATAGAAGAAAAAAATTTAATTTAAAGCATAGCAATAATTTAAAACTGAAAAGTTGGTCCATTTACAGAGGTGGTCAAGTTACAGAGGGGGGTTGGCATTGGGGGATTGACTATATTCTAATTATCCTATTTATTATAAAGACCGTACCTGGCTATAGTCACACCATGCATGATGCATTTCGTTACTAAATATATATTCAAACAATTCCATTGGTATCATTTGCACTAATCTCAGTTTGCACTATTCTGTTATCTCTATAACTACCTGTGCATTCATGGCAAATGTATTATTTGCTCTATGGTGGATCTTGACCTCAGAAATAGTTTTAAAAAATTACATTGGCATCAATCTTTTGTACATTTTCACTTCAAGAACATACCAGAAAGTGCACGTGGTTCTTATAAAGCAACATGTGAACACTAGCATATTTATATCGGTACTATACATGTAACTGAGTAAACATTGATGAATAATCGCATTCATGTTTGTGTTATATACATTGTAATCATGATTACTTTACAATATAATTGTAATCGATTACCGTAAGAATGAATGTAATCATAGTATTCTAAAGTAATCGTAATCGATTACCATGGTCCTGTAATTGTCCCAACCCTGCTCTGTTTCAGGGTCATAAATTGGACGAATTTGGGGATACTCTAGAGTCAAGTCTAAAAGATGTGACTTGAAGTCACTGACTTCACTTGTCAAATCATCCTGGCTAAATACCAAGTAAATAAACATTAGCTGAATAATCCCCAAAATTCATAGACAAGTAAAAAGATGACTCAGCACCGAAAAAGCAGGGAAACTTGTCTTCATATACAAATTGTTGAACAGCAACAAGCAATGTTTGTAGACACCTGTGACATGTTATGCAATTTGCTTACCTGGCAAACTTGTCATACTGTTTTGGACATTGGCAAGTAAACACACAAGGACATAATGTTTGGGACACTGAGAACACGTTTTTGTTTAATAAAAGTATTAAAATACTATTTTGCTGCCTTATTTCTAGATGTTCAATGTATTTCCTCTCAGAATGCAGTCAAACTTCCAAATTGTGTATTTAGTTTTAGTAGAGAGCAACTATTCAATTCAGAAGCTCCAAATTAAAGTAAATATAAACAAAATCTGATTTAAATCAAATAAATCCAATTGTTTTATTTAAACAAAATCTTTTGTTTTCAACCTAGGTCACAACAGAGATTGTGTGAACACTACAGTAGATGTAATATTGAGTTAGGGAGTAGACTCTAGTGACTGTTACACACCATCTTGACAACTGTGGGCATGTTTCTAAACTTGACTGTCCTGCAACCTGTATGGTTTTGAGAATGCCTGCCTGTTTAGCCACCACGTGGCAATGAAATGTCCCACTGTTATTTCAAAATTATCTGTGTTATTGGTCAGTTATCTAGCAAACTTATATTTTGTTGTGAAAATTAAATTGAATATAAATTATATAGACCTCTATATAAAGATATATGAACAAAGAAATTCTGAAAACAGTAAATTATTTTAAATGGTCACCATCCCCTGCAAAACAGGATGGACAGTTTCAAAATGGGACGGGCAGTTTCAAAATGGGAAGTGGACCAATTCAATAACTTAAAAAATATACAATTGGGAAATGTGTTGGTACAGTGACTTAGTGTTTAAATCAGTAAGAAATGGACTACATATATTATTTACTCAGGGTTCACACAGGTCCTTAAAAACCTGGAATTTGAAATTTTGGATTCCAGGCCTGGAAAGTCCTGGAATTTTTGTAGATGTCATTGAAAGTCCTGGAATTTGGACATATAGATAGATATTTCTAATCATAAGCATACAGGAATTCAATCGTTACACTTCTTTCAAAATATGGGTCTATCTTCGCACATTAAAAGTTTGTGAATCCAGTGAAAGGTCCTTGAATTTGACATTGGAAAGTCCTGGAATCTGAGATGTGAAAATGTGTATGAACCCTGTTACTGATAAAACAGTTAGTAAAGCAGTTCATAAATTCACAAGGACGATTTGAGATATGTTTAGATATTAACTACTGCTAATCATCAGCATGGGCATGTTTCATCTCTCACTTCACCTCATTACAGTTGGAGGTCACTTGGCCCGTTTAGCCTACATTATGTTCAGAAGTGGCTGTCAAAATACAAAACATCCTCATTCATTGTTTTTTACATTACGTTAACAAATGTTAATCAGTGGTGTAAAAAACCAGCCAATCTTGCTACTATAGAAAGACAGCAGGTAGTTTTGTGGTACAACGTATTAGCACATTGGATAGTGAACTCCCTGTGGTTGAATCTCAGGCATATCTATGGAAAAACACATAGTGATCACTCCCTCCAAAAAGTTATCAGTCATCTAGAAGCAGCGAAGAGACAGGCAACCAGGTTATCTTGTGCTAAACAGTTGTGTATAACATCAGTTATTGTTAAAAATATCATCTTTTACATTCTGAATGGAATGGGCCTTGAATAGGGGAGGAAGAACAATGGCTTACTTTGCATCATAAAGTCAATACCACATGGAATAAAACAAATTGAGTAACAAATCCATAATTTATGATATATCACATCCTGTCACCATTAAGATGAATCTGAATAAAATATTCTGTTTAAGTTCCACTTGAATCAACATTTTTATCAACCAGATTTCCTGGTGACTTAAAGATGCTTAATTGTTGCATGTAAAGTATATTTATTTCTTTTTATGACATGGATCACCTGTTGTATGTCATTAATTGTCATTTCAGAGGAATGTGCAGATTGGTCCATTCTGCAAAGACTTTAATGAAAAAACAAAAGATCTAAAGAAAGGCGTACCACTGCCATGTAGAATTAGTGTTAATGTAAGCTGCATTTCTGTCTTATGAAAAGGCAGTATTTGTTTATATATATATATATATATGTATATAGTGTGTGTGTGTATGTATATATATGTATATATGCACATTATATAGTTTTATATCAGTATTTCTCATGTTATATCCAGACACTTGTTTTAATGTTCATTCAGACGTTTATGAAAATAGTCTTGCAAGTTATTATCTTTGTATACTAAAAGATACACTCATATATATCAATTTAAAGCAAGTAGCATCAGAAATGCAATTAAAATTTAAACCTAAAGAACTGCAGTATGGATACCAAAGCAGTATATTCTTCTTATAACATGTAATGTTAGACAGAATATTAATCAGCTACATTGCTGTTTATTGCAACCACAATTGTAAACCTTAGTAGTAGTAGTAGGTGTAGTAGAGCCTGGTTAGTGGAATGCTAAATCATTGCAGTCAAAAAAATCTGTTACTGTGTATCATTTGATGTGAGATTTTATTGTACAGTTAGTAGCACTTGAGACTCGATCCTTATAGATCTTGTTGGCTGATATGCAGCAAAAAGTTCCATTTTATACTGTGTGCAAGCCTCATTAATTATGTGTCTATTTATATTTACAGCCTGACAGGACGTATAAGCTGGTTTTCCACCAGCCCCCAGTATCATACTTTCTGTGCCAAGCTGCAGGCATCAACAAAGGAGCCACTGACCCAGGTAAAAGCAGTTATGATACAAGCAATATTTTATTGTCCATTCATTTGGTTACTTTATTATTGTTTGTGCTATTATCTGACTTAACAGTGTTCGTTAAATTGAATATTTGTTTAAAAATATGATGGAAATAGAGTTGATTAATAAACATATATAGAGGAAAATAATTAATAATCAGCAGATTAAAGAGGTTTAAAGGATGATGTGGGGTTTTCCTTACTGTAAACACCTGTATGTTTATAATTATTAAATACCTTGATTTTGAATTTAAAAAAAAATTGACATGTAAAATGCATCATAATGTAACAATAAAATATAAATATACTGATTAAATAAACTCTATGATTTAATAAACTTTGGAACTTATAAAGTTCAACTTAATGTCATCCAAATGTTAAAATTTTTATGATGTTTCTCAGTCAAATTCTTTCTATACCTAGTCCCTTTGCTTTGAATATTTCCAACTGAACTACTGGTTCCTTCTTGGGCAGGTATTTTCATTTTCACTGTTTTGTGGAAATGGGAATTTGAGAATATTGCCAAATTGTCATTGTAAGATCAGTGTTGATAAATATCGGATTGAATATGAATAACCTTGATGGTACCAAGCTATCACACTGACTTCCTACTTGTCACCTGATCAAACAAATTCCTGGACATAGTTATGCTCGTATCCAAAATAAGGAACAAATTCTGTTAAGAAATCGGGTGATCTAAATAGACAGGTAGCCACTCGTGTACATCATCAATTCAACAACACGATTTCTGGAAAGTATTCTGGGTACCATTAATAACTATATAAATATAATATTATTTTCTTAGTTTCATATGTTCAGTGCGAGTTGAACTAGTTATTGGAACAGTATCACTTGTGTATTTATAATCTTAGTCTTCAGTTTATATTCCTGTCCCTAGTATAATGATGTGTTTCAAACTTAATGTTGTAGATAATCTTAAAGTTAAAGACATGATCACCTGCCTATTCAACCAGTATCCAAGTTTATTAACAGAACAATAAATAATTCACCACCACCTGAGTATCAGTACCATCAAAGCTAGTTGTGTATATCTGTTTTTTCTCTGTATGTAACTTTTGTATTTTATATTTGATACATTTCTTATTGTGATTTTGGATAAATATATTATTTCCGCAAACCTTCAGCGATCTAATGAAGTCATTTAGAGCTAAAGAGTTCATAGTGATATTTTTAACAAATTTCAGGCAATGAGGTGGCCGGAAAAGTGACCTTGAAGCATGTGTATGAGATTGCCAAGATTAAAAGTCAGGATCCGATCTGGTTTGGTGTCTCACTGGAGAAGATCTGCAAATCTGTCATCGGTACAGCACATTCTATTGGAATTGAGGTGGTCAAGCGAGATCTGACTGCTAAGGAATATGGGGCATTCCTTGCCGAAAGACGTAGGATCGTTACCGAACAAGAGAAGGCACTGCAAGAAAAGAAGGCTGCCAAGCTATTGAGAATCAGCTGATTTGTGATATTTGTCTGTTTGTGCGTCATTAAGAATGTAGTAATAATAAAAGATTGTCTTCAACAGTTTGTGTTGATGAAGTTCGGTTCCGGTTCATTGGTCGAGTATTGACTTATCAAATAAGATTATCATCATTGGAGGATGTTGTTGGTGTTGTGCCTCAAAGGAGTGTGCATATTAAACTAATGGAGCACCCTTTGATAATATTGAACGTTTTGTTGATCAGAACTCTCCTTACTTCGTATACACATAGAAAAAATGGTGCTGGCTAATGTAAACAAACTATAGTTTATGCATGCTAGTTAAATACAAGTGTATGGCATCATACAAAATGTGACGGTGTAAACAAAGGCGAAGTTAAAATGTCCATATTTACTTAAGCTTTACTAATGTAAATGTCTCCTAGAATCATGTAATCCTCTACAGATTAAAATAGAATATGTATTCTGGGAATTACTTATTGTTCTAATGAACTTGGATACTGGTTGAATTAGCATGTGTCCATTTTTGTTTGCAGTTTAATAATTAGTGAATTGTTAAGTTCTTTAAAATGTTACGTTCGGTGTCAAAGAAATGCCAATCTTGATATCGCAATATCACCTCATCAAATGATATTTAAAAATAAATTAGCCTTATTTTTAAAAAGGGTTTTTGGGTAAAAAAATTTTCCTTTTGTTTTCACGTTTTTTTGGGATTTCCTTTTCTACTCTCAGTCAGAGTGCAATGCAGGTCATGAACCAACG
This sequence comes from Paralvinella palmiformis, assembly GCA_025642065.1. NCBI lineage: Eukaryota > Metazoa > Annelida > Polychaeta > Terebellida > Alvinellidae > Paralvinella > Paralvinella palmiformis. The sequence goes on from JAODUP010000083.1 coordinate 421,195, forward strand.
AAGATATATTACCTTACGAACAAACCACGTCTTCGATTAACACCGTTTCTCACCTGCACTGATAATGCAGACTATAATGATGAGCAGATTTAAGATCGTCGGTATCTTGATTTATTTGAGAAAATATGGTCTATCATGAAAATATTGTCACTTGAAAGGCATCAAATGATAGTTCACAAACCTGAATTAGCCATTATTATACTAAATGGTTTCTGGGGTAGCACAAAACAATATACTAGGAACTACCGTATTAGTATTAACACAGATTTTCTTGATTACTACCAAAATTTTCTACATTGTTAAGTGCAGACACAACATACATAGGTTTTAGCACCTTTTATTTTCATTCTGAGGTTGTTATCTGAAGGCTATTTGGAGAAATAATACAATATTTGGGATGCAAGTTTCATCGCGTTGTATACAATATCACGACCTATAAATGATCTTGTTCCGAAGTTTTGTCTGTATTGAAAGAGCGTAAAGGTGAGGATATTTACATCCGATGGGTTGGATGTTATTGTACACAAACAAAAATACTAGTTGGTGTAATTGTCTGCTTGTGTCATCATTTCCCAGTATTGCTTGAATACTTCTATTCGCATTGATTTTATATGTGTACAAGCTTAAAAGCCGTGCTCCGCGATGGTCTTCTCGGGAATTCGATCCATATAACTATAAGGGTTTAGAGTAATTTAAAAAAAGGAGTAAACATCGTAGTCCTAATCATAGCCCTACCCAATGCCACAGTCACTGCTGTTTAACTCTTGTCAGAATTTGGTTTTGCGAAAACAGATAAACATACAAACACATACACATTCGGTTTTGTGTGTTTCTGTGTGTGGTTAAAACAGAAACGAGTCTATTTAACCAAGATATAATATGTCAACAAACTACTTATCTATGCCTGTCATTGTCCAATTAAGTGCCTTTATATGCACGCAAAAATCTACACGTATTATTGGGGTGCGTTTGTTTGGTGTCATGATCTATGCTCACGAAATGGGGATAACGCAAAACATCAATAACTCCATTGTTGGCCCTTTTGCGGAGTGACTCGCCAAAAGGACCCGCCCACCAACCACAGGGGAGTATAATTGAAAGACGGAGTTGAAGTGCCTCGCGGTGTTTTTTCCTCCCCAGCGAGTCGTTGACATGCCACATTTTTAATTACTCCAGTGCGACGAGAGCACCATTTAATGTGGTCCTGCAACTATTGAAGAATTTTGACATTGCGATCCTTGGCGGCTGCCGCAAGGATTCTTTGGCACCGAGTACAACACGCCTAACCTTGGTAAGTGGAGGTGAAGAATTATTAAGCCCAAACGTTAATTTAAATCGTTAGGTAGAAAACTTACTATCAATCGGTCGTTGGGATCGAGTCAGCGGAGCACAACTAATTATCTCGACGTTCCGATGACTGTGACTGGGCGCCTGCCAAACAGAGGACTCGGTGTGACATTCGTTACCACACAATACCATCCACAATAGAAGAGGCGTGGTCGCTCTTAACACGCACCATTATTAAGATCGCCTTATCTAGAACTGGTTCGGAACCGTGGTCGCGATATTTGTTTTGAACGCTGTTGGTCGAGATGTGGCCGTTCATTCAGTGGTGTTCTACTGGCTGGCTGTCTTAGATATAATCTCGATATAGTGATCTAGCTCCGGTAATTAGCATCGGCATATCTTCATTCCTTAACAAAACGTAGAGTGTATGTCGACCATGAACATCCTATGTAAAATCGTAGCCAGTGAACACCGGAAATGCTGCTTTAAAAAAACGTCGCCCACCCGCCGCTTCATATGCATATGCATTCTGTTGGCACCTTTGCTTGAAAATGGGATGCCTGAAAATTGTTAACAAATTGGGGATTTCCCGGAAAAGAGTAAATGCTGACCCCTAAGCTACTGCTAGAGCCCACGAAGGAATTCCGTTAAAAAACCTGACAATTTTGTAAACATGACATTCACTTTGAAGTGTGGTCGGTTAAAGGTAACAGACATTCGCTGGTATTTGAATATTGCTTCATCGTTGGATGTTGGGTGTAGCTCTGAAAACTGGCAATTGCACGATAGCCGTCTCGTTTTCAGGAGAGAGAAAAAGCAATCGATGTGAAATTTGTAATGGCAAATTTCTTGACAGAAAAGGGCACCATATTTCGTAATGTACACAACGAAAGTGGTCAAGGAAACCTAAAACTCGAACCCATGTTGGACATCATCAAATACTGGTAACTATGTTACCGCTAACCAATTTTAGAGCCATCCTAGCGTGAATTTCTAGATTCCTTTTTTTTTAATATGTCCAAGAAAATCACTTCTTAATATAAGAGATGGTCTTGTGACCTTTGTGTTTGGCTAATAAATTAGCTCTAAAATGTCTGGTTTGGTACACAACAAAACGTTGTTCGTGGCTGGAGTGCATTCAAAACAGCAACACATTCAGCTATGAACAAAAACCCGATTATAATGATACAGCATTTAAACCGGATCGTATATCTGTACTATGTCACAATCCAAGCCTGGACCGTGTAGAGGATATGTTTGTTTTCAATTACGGATACAGTCAGATCTCTGCTCTGGTCGCGGGTGCTCACAATCCAGTGCGTAGTTGGTGGTGTACGGCATTGTGGACCTCCAGTCACAGGATCAAATCTCGGTGTTTCGTGTGTCTGTGAGATGTTCCGACCTTCAATAATCTGTAGATAACATAGTCTCTCAGTCATATGCATTTTGTACCCGAAGCTAAGTAAAGCAACTGCTCACTCACTCACTCACTCACTCACTCACTCACTCACTCACTCACCACCACTCACTCACTCACTCACTCACTCACTCACACTCACTCACTCACTCACTCACTCACTCACTCACTCACTCACACGTTCGCTCGCTCGCTCGCTCGCTCGCTCGCTCGCTTGTTCACTCACTCATTCGCATGCTCTGTCGTTCAGTGAGTCACTCACTCACTCACTGTTTTGGGTTAAACATTTTACATTTATACTCATGTCCAGTCTGATACCTTGTTCAGTCCCAAATGAAGTATCCTGTTTCAGATATTGATGATACGAGTAATCACTTTGTACCATCATTTGGACATAAACAATCCATAAATGGTCATGTGCACTCCTAGCTACGCCCTAAACAAAAATTGTTATTTTTAAATTTTTTATGTCATCAATTTATACTATCATAATATATATATATATATATATATATATACATACACATATATATATATATATATATATATATATATACATGTATATACATACACACACATACCCATATATATATATATATATATTTATTTGACTGGGTGTTTTAAAATTTTATTTAATCACTACGACCGCGATAATAGGGCTAACTAGGCGCTCTTGGATTATATCATGTCTTTTTAGTTAACTAAAAAAAACCTGAATGCCGTGTTTCTGTATTATAATAATTAACTAACTATTATTTAAATCCCTATATTTTTTCGATACTTGAAGAAGCTCTGTTTAAGAATTGATCCACTTTGTGTCTGCCCGCGTGTTATAAGTGAAAATTAAAAGGTGGGGACGCTAAATAAGCTTTTTGTGCCAACCTGTTGTAAACACTTCCCTACACCCACTCGTTGCTCGTTACATCTGAAGTATTGTTCGATGATTTATAAGCGTCTAACTCCCTCGTACATGTCTTCTATTCCGGTTCATACTTCCGACAACAGAAGCAAGCCCTTAATTGTTATACACATCAGCTGTTTTTGTCACAGTTCCTTTACACTGTGCTTGTTCATTTGCGCGCGCGCGCTCACACACGCACACGCACGCACGCACATATACTTACATAGTCAAATCCCGATCTGAGACCACATCACTTGAGGGAAGGCCTCACTAAAGTGACCACCAAATTACAGTCCTTTGATGATGATTACTGTTTTACGGCCACTTGTGTGCACATGGTAGGCTAAATGAGCCGAGCGATCACCAAAGGTAATGAAGCGAAGTCAAAGATGAAACACCCTTCAGATATGTCCACGCTGAGATTCGAACACGGATGGTAGTGTGATCTGTGATCCAACACGCTACCGTTAGACCACGGAGGCGCCCTGCAGTCCTTTGAATTTTGTTATTGTTTTACGCCAACTGGTCCTTCACTATAATGACCACCTCGCAACAGTGATCACCTCGCCACAGTGATCACCTCGCCACAGTGAACACCTAAATACAGTCCCAAGCGCAATATTACCCCGTTACAGTAATTAATCACTGACCTACAACTCTAATTACGGGATTACTACAGGTGTTGTTAAGTGCCCAATACTTGTAAAATTATGTTGTGTCATTAATTAACTCCCAATTAATAGTTTTTAATTCTCGATTGTCAATTTGGTTTGTGTGTAAATGCTCATAGGACCAAGTTGTAATTATGAGTAATTTGGAAGTATATCTTTGGACTTGTTATAAAACAAACAAATTATATATTTTTTTACGGGGGGGGGGGGGTTAGGTTAGGTCTGTTAAACTCTTATACTCTTATATAACAGTGTACTGTGTGTGTGTGCTGGAAAGGTTGCTCCAAGCAAATAAACATTTCATATTATGTTGGGGGGGGGGGTGCATTATATAAGCAATGCTTCAAGCATCCTCCTTTTCAACATTATATATGTGTTTGCTTTCATTAAAATTATGGATTGTGAATGTTGAAATAAATGAATTGAATTGAATTATCTTTGCACTTGGATTCAAAGATTAGGGCATCGAACACTAGTAAAAATCAGACTACTCGGAGAGAATTTTAAGTGTGTCAAACGCGCAGTCAATAAAAATACAGTTGCATACATACATACTGATAGAAACTGTGTGAATTTCTATATATGCTGTGAATCCATTAAATGGTGACCTGGCTAAGACCACCTCACTATAGTGACCGCTTTCCATTAGGGGGTCATGCACTGTAGTGAGGTTTGACTGTGCGCGTGTGTCTGTTTTAGCTGTGTACAGTAAGGCACAGGCACAGAGAATCTCGAACACTGAATTCAAACGCTGGACGATTCTTCAGGGGAATGACTCCAGCATGCCGACTTTTCATGCCGAGACATGTGTAATATCTCACCAATATGTGTGTGTGTCATATGTGTTTTAGACCACACCCACGGCGGCCTTGACGTATTCGATTGCCTTGGTTGATATATCCCCGACAGCTTTTGTGAACAGGAAATGGCGTTGTCACCGAACAAAAGTATTAATTTTCCAGGTTTTTTTTACAGACGTGACCTGCCATTTATGTAGCTGGTCAGCTTGTTCACTGGTGGCACAGAGTATAATTATTTTAATTTATGGATCTATCTATTAGACAATGAACACATTTCCTGTTTCCTCTGGGGAGTGTTTTTAAGTCCGTTATTAAGAGACATTAGATAAGAATGGGCGTTTATGATTGTACTGTGCCAGTATTACCGATAACATTATCACTTGTTTTTACTAGCAATAAATAACCCCCCGTTGACGACATATAAACACTTCTGACATAAATTAGGGAAAAAGACGATGGTTAAGCGGCTCTTACAAGTACTGGGGGAGGGTGGTATGTGTGTGTGTCATTACTCAGGTTATGTAATCAAAAATATTGGCACATGCACCGATTCAATATCAATAAGACTGGTAATTTGGCCTCGCCCAAATAAATAAATAATCGAAGTATACACACACACATACACACACGTACGCACAATACACACACACCCACCCTAAACAATAGACAGTTTCCACGACGCGTGCGTAAAGCGTGATCCCTAAGATCTACTGTTGTTTACGGGTCAGCTACGCCTTTAACTAGACCTGTACAATGAGCTGGCGAGAAGTGACGGTACTCGTTTTTAAATTCACGATTTTTGACCAGATCAATTTAGAAACTCCTGTAGCATTTCATAGAACATAACACGTGTTAAATATAAGATTGTTCTTATCAGCTTTCATCACTCAAGATGGCCGAAGCCGCAAGTCAGAGATTATGACAATAAACTCGAAATATCTGATAACGAATAGTTACTGTGAAATGAAATATCAGGAAAATATTATTATCTCAGATATGTAACTTCCTGACTTTCTCACATAATGACGATGTAACCGTTGTTTAGAACGGCGTCATCAGACGCGCCAACGTGATTAGTAAATATTCACTTGCTCAGCGATTGTTTCGCTAGCATTTTTACAACTTTTCAGGCGGGACGGTGCTAAATATCACAGATTACAGTTAAACTTAAAGGCTCATGTATTGTGAAACTACAGCTAATCAAATATAAAGTTCACATCTTTTTTGGCTAAAGCTAGTCGGCCACAAATGTTTGTTAAATGAGAAAGTTCGCATCTGTGAAGACAAACTCGTCATTTTACAAATAACCACTGTACAAAACATATATATTTACTGGCAGTAATATGTATATATATATATATATATATATATATATATTGTTTGGTCAAGGTGAGTCGTACGCTTTATGCTGCAAACATTTCTTTGTTTAGAATATTTGGTCAATTGAACTGTTGTATTTAAATATTTTTTTATGATTTAAGATTGTCTGAGGACGGCAACACATTTTAATTGTGTGTGGTGCTTCTATGTATTCCAGGGTTCTTCTTTACTGGCGTATAATACTTTTCAATTATACGAAATTGTTTTTAAGTGTCTGCATGAGAGTATGTTGATATATTTTATTAAAATATCAGATAAAATGTGAATCTCATATATATATATATATATATATATATATACATACCATTATGAATATATATATATATATATATATATATATAGCATGTATTTTCTTGTGCCAAATGGATGAAAAAGAACTACAACTGGCCATTTGTTAATGAGATTATGTCAAATTCCAGTGCGTGGTCTGTGTCTTTGGTCTTCGTAAGAAAAAAACAAATCCAGGCTCCTAGTTCATTAAAACCGCTCATTCGCACAAACATTTCTGTTGCTAACGTATTTAGGCGTATTGTTTAATGTCAAGTCAAAGAAAACCGTACATTGACTAAGCGGTAATAAAATTCTGGCTCTCGGGCAGGTTCTCTTCAATCCATCAGCGAAAAATCACCAGAGCGTAGAAACAGGATATAACATAATGACATCCCAGATATACAACGGCAAAATAAAACACGCAAGTTCGAGCTAAACTCCTTAGAATTGATTCAAAACACAACAGATCGAAAAAAAATTCAAATAAAAAAGTACGCGCGATAGCCGACGAGGGCATAACCTCCCAGCAAACAACGACCTAGACAAATGAGGCGATTTAAAATAGGCCACACCCGCTCCCCATCAGTCTGAGAAAGTAGAAGCGGAAATGTTAATTTAGCCAATCACAATGTCACTATTAATCTAGGCTGGGTCAGTCACTATTCGACTCGGTTAAATTCGCTGCGGTCTGAACAAAACCCGGTTTGGATGGAATCTTTCGAGCGTGTACACAATTGTGAGAAACATGACGGGCTAATAACTGTTATTAGGTTATCAGTCAAGTTCTAGTTCAGTTATCCGCCGATCTGGCGACGAAGAAAGGAAACCCAATCAAGGTTTCTTTTGCGCAATTATCAACACTTCCGATTTGTTTCTTTGAGAGAGTGGTACGTTTAGTTTCGGCACTGGTCACACGTGGGATACCACACACAAAGACTGGGATTCGAACCCGCAACCATCCTCTAATCACTGCGTTATCGAAGCGCCAGCTAATTCGTCGGGTTACATTGGCCGATCGACTTCCAGAGGAATGAGTCGAAGTGAAAGATGAAATAGCCTTCAATACACAGCTCGGCCTCTGAGTTTGAACACAAGTGCTAGAGTTCTATGGCTCACAGTTCAGCCATAGGGACCTGCTGCGACATCTGGTGGTGGCAGGATGTGGGGCACAGACACAACCAAATTAGAGCTTGAACGGTGTGTGACCATCGACCAATACAGCACATGACTGAAAAAAATGTCATCGGTGCTAAGCAAATATCCACCCAAGTATCCACCTTCCTTGTTCTCTGTTTGTTTTGGCACCATTCAGCACAAATGGCTATCTCTCTCGAGAGTCCAATGAACTGCGACCACACCCATTAAATCCATATGAAATAAGCAAGACGGAATAAATCGGTGACAACATAGAAAAACCATTACCGTCTGAATGCATTCATGCGTGTATTTTGGTTGTGGAGTTATACATGGATGGCTGGCTTAAACACAATTCATCACAAACACACAAAAAGTTGGCAAAACACAAAAATAACACTGTTCACAAATTTTATTTTCACACTGTACACAAGTCGTATTGTGTCATGTACAAGCAATCCACGTCAGAAATCTTCACATACGCCACTGGAATTTTGGTGATGTATTGCTATTTTGTCGGCAACAACAATAATTTACACGTGGCTCATCCACAACGTATATAACACCTACACAAACAATGAAGTGTGCACAACTGATCGCCCAAATCTGGTATATAACGCAATGCAGTATTTTTGGCACGTCTGCCAGGCTGAACCAAATCAATATTATACAAGGATGTAGCATTCTTCCGATTCTGAAAAAATATGATCCACTTACTGGAGGGTTCTACCCAAATTGCGTGATCAAACAGTTTGGCTGTTGCTGCTCCCACTCAACGTTCGTTCACAGCATTACGAAGTGGACAAGACAAGGTACTAGTTTGAGAGACATTTAAAAAAAGAATTCTGTACATGGTAATCCTTGTGGCGTCTTTGTGTGATCCTTGTATACAGCACAATGTGTATGACAAATGAAGGACATGAACAGAATATAGATTTATGATTCACAATACCATCACATGTTGGCGCCACCTAAATCGCACAATACATTCGGCTCAGTGTGTCCAAAAAAACCTTCCCGATGTCCACGATCTATCAATAATAAAAACCAAGAACTTCCTGCAATTCCTGCTAAATTAGTGATAAATACAACAAACAAACAAACGTACTACCACGCATCACGTGATGGTCTTGTCTTCAGGAAGCAATAATAAGCATACATAATAAACCAGCAGCGCAAAAAACACAACACTAGTAATAAAGACGATAATAAATATTTACATTACACCCGAGTGCACATCTCTGTTATGTTCTAAGGAGAATCTGTGCATGCCAATAGATGCACCACAGCATCCTGCTAAAAAGAGGGTTTGCTCGGTAGATGAGTGTCTGTGCATGCCAATAGATGCACCACAGCATCCTGCTAAAAGGAGGGTTTGCTCGGTAGATGAGTGTCTAAAACAGCGGACGACGAAAGAATCTCATCACATCAGACCGACAAATCAAGGCTGGTGAATCCAAAACGTAGTGTAAATGAAAACCTTCCGAAACTCATCTAACTGTTGAACCAGAACAAAGCTGTCGCGTGTAAGAGTGAACAGCAGCAGCAGCAGAATAAAAAGCATATGTTGTGTTTAAAAATGACATGCCTGCAGTGTACCACCCATCCACGATGTCAGGGTTTTGAGATCACATAAACAAAAACGTCCTCCGCGAATGAAGATGTGATCTGTTCTCACTGTGCAACATCTTTCCTGAACTGAAATATAACACACGACAGAGGCCCGGCTAAAGGGACAAATTAAATGACGTCTAGATTTGAAGCTACTAATTATGATGAGGTTCAGCTATTCATGGCATCGTGTCAGTGCAGTAAGAAGAGTTTAAGGTTATTACACAGGATTAAAGGAGATGGACAGACAGACAGATACACACACGGATATACGCACGCAAGAACACAATTTAAACTAACACAAATAAAATAAAGCCAACATTAATGTACAATGTTTCAGGTGCGTACGTCTAACCAGGAGCTGTACTGAACCACTCAGGCCGCTGCACCTAATCATAACTGATCCAATGTCACCGAGGCATATAGCTATTGTCTTATCTGTATCTTGGAGGACTGTTTGATCTGATGGCCGTAGGATGTGGACTTGCACGCATCCTCTCAGCTGCGGACATTCCTGTTGGGCTCCTGCCGCGCTGATGCTGCAGTGGACTCATTGACCGTGACATTCCTCGAGGGGGAGTTCTTCTTCTGGGCGGTGAATGGTTCCGTGCCTGTGGTGGGGGACTGTGTCCACGCGGTGGGGGCGGCGGCGAGCGTGCATGTGGTGGTGAGCGTCCACGTGGCGGCGTGCGTCCGCGTGGGGGTGGCGTGCGTCCACGCATCTGAAGAGAGCCTCCTTGTGTTGGTGTGCCCCCCCTCGGTGCCATCAGAGGCATACGCCCTCTGGGAGGTGGTGACCGGCCACGCATTGGAGGCGGTGTGCGTCCACGAAGGAGAGGCGGCGGCGGTGTGCGACCACAAGCTAGAGGAGGACTGCGACCACGCATTGGTGGTGTATGGCCATGTGGTGGTGGCGTGCGGCCTCGAGGTGGAGGTGGTGGCGTGCGACCACGAGGTGGCGGCGGCGGCGAACGACCACGTGGTGGTGGTGTGCGGCCACGTGGTGGTGGTGGCGTACGACCATGTAATGGTGGTGGCATATGCCCTCGTGGTGGTGTGTGACCGCGTGGTATTGGTGATCTTCCATTCTGTGGTGTGTGTCCACGCAGTGGCATCCCTCTTTGTGTCAGTGGTGAATGACCGTGAAGTGGTGGAGGTGTGTGGCCACGTGGCAATGGCGATCGTGGACGTGAAGATGGTGGCAACATCGCTCTGAATGGCGGTGGAGATCTTGCTCGTGGTGGTGAGTGGCCATGTGGAAGAGGAGATCTTCCACGTTGTAGAGGGGTATGCCCACGAGGTGGTGGAGTTCGTCCACGAGGTGGTGGCGTTCGATCACGTGGTGGTGGTGGCGGCGGTGTCCGGCCACGTGGTATGGGTGGAGGTGAACGAGCACGCTGGTAGGGAGAATGCCCACGGGGTGGACTTGATCGTCTAGGGCTATATGCAGCACGAGGAATTGGAGAACGAGACCTTGGACGCTGGTACCTGAAGAACATAGATGAATGGGATCACATGAATGTAGATCAGCAATTGTATGATCCAAAATATAAACATGTTAAAATAATATGCAAATTGTGTCACACAATATTAATCAACTTACACCTCTGGAGGAGGAGGTGGAAGTGGAGGATAATCCCTCGGTCGATCCCCATCACGATACCACATCTCACGACGTTCCCAAGCTCCAGACCGTCCTGGAGGAGATGGTGAGCGGGAAAAACTACGTCGTGCTGGTGGTGGAGGCGCTGGATAACCACGCTCTATACCCGGTGACCTGTATATGCGAATGACGTAGTGAAGTGTGACAATAAACGATGACTAATGCTGGAGGCATTCAAACTGGAGAGAGAGAGAACTGAGAAGCATTTTATTTCGAGCGATTATCAGACTGATATACAGTGTGGAATGGACCCTGTGATGTTGATTCCCGGTGAGCAAGCGTACTGTCATCCAATGTCCATCCCACGTTGAAAACGTTAATACAGCAGACGCCGAAAAACGATGGTAGATTTCTACTGTTTTATTAATAGGGCATTATAAAAACAGTACGACTTGGCACATCAGAGCACCCTGACATTTTAGAATGATCATTCAGTGTGGTGTGTGGCATTATTATTAATGAGGTGCAGTGCAGTATGGGAAATCGCCTAATCCTTGCATGGCTTCCAGTCTGGGTTCGCTGTGTGTTATTTGGCTGATATAAGACTATGCTAGCAAGAACTATCTGCATGAGAGACATGTGACTAATTCTGACTGAGGGTATTTCAGTGTAAGACTACAGCCTCTGTTCTGTGGATTTACGTTGGTGGTGATGCAGCAGCGACGTTACCACCGCAGGAATTGCCGGTTGTGAGATGATGCAGCCGTTGATACCACATCCGAGGAGCAGGTGATTGCATCAAATTATTCCATGGCCTGGGAACTGATGACACTAGACGATAACGCTGATATGATATTCCATATTGACCATGGTTAGCGCTGGAGATTATGGAGATATTCCCCACTGGAACATGTGATGGACGCAGTGATATTCGTGACCGACTTCTGAAGTGGGACAGAATTTCCAATCTAGGTTTGGTTGGTGATAGCATAACAAACGGCTGATCAGAGCATGAGATGAAGTGAGAAATATGCAACTGCGGATGAACATCGAGGCTGTTTTCTCTGATGATGTTGGTTGTGAAGGTGTACTGTGATCCATCTGTCAGATCCGGCTTATCGTTTTCAGGTAGCTAAAATCTATACGCGAGTGGGTGGCAACGGAGGTCAAGGCTGATGACGGTGTAAGCGACGAATTGTGATTTAGTGATAGTGATCATCCAAGAGCAAGAAAGGATGTACGAGACGCGGTAACTGGAAACAAGCTAAATACATACCATGGCCAATGGCAAATCAGAGAATGAAAGATGTGTGACAGTTACGAGTATGGGATTTTGAATATCTGATGGTTAATGTGATGATGCCATATTTCTTAAATGTGACTGCTTATGTTCGAGTTGAGCATTCATCTTTCATTCTTTTTATGGCCAGGCTCGCAGTTTATCAGGCATTAGGTGCAAACCATCACCCCTCTGCGTAACTGAAAGAAAGAATGAGTACTGTTACGGACTCCTTTTCATCATCAGTGTTTCGCCTCCTACTGATCTCTTAAAACGTGATGCGATGCAGCCGGCGGTGACAATCTTGACCCGCAGCAATAGACCAATTTCATATGTATAGGTATGTGTATATAAAACACGCACTTTTATATATATATATATATATATATATATATATATATATAAAAGTATATATAGATTTATGTATACAGCTGGCCATCATAAGGTTGCTGTTCTCAACCATTCTCTGAAGAGTAACAGTAGGTGTTGGAGACAGTGACCATTTCCCTGATCTTTACTAGCCTGTAAGAGACAGAGGTTAGACAACAAGGTACATGATCGTTAACATTCCACTAACTATACCTGCGACGAGTTATTGGAGAACGAGAGCGCGGACGATAACCAGGGGGCAGTGGTGGCGGCGGCGTCCTTGCACGGTCGTATCCGTTGTAGCGACCACGGCGATCAGCCGCCCTATCGCGGCGACGCAGTTCTAGATCAAGCAGCGGTGGAGGGATCGGGGGAGGCGGCGGCAGTCCACGGCGTGGTGGTGAAGACGAACGAAGCGGCGGAAAGGGTGATCGCTGACGGCGAGGAGGTGAGCGTCTGCCATGAGGAGAGACGCTACGGCGGCGACGGGACGCCTGAGGTGATCCGGCTCTGCGTTTGCGCCCACGGCCTGTCCGCGGCCCATTGCTCTTTGCATATTCAACTCGTATCTTAGACCCCAATACATGCTTGCCATCGAGGCTCCTGACTGCATTAGATGCACCAACTCTGTCATAGTACTCTATGAATGCAAAGCCAGGAGGATTGTGTGCAATCCATACATCTTTCACTCTGCCGAATGCCTGGAATTCCCTCTCCAAGTCTGGCTTCTTCACCGATTCCAACAAGTCGCCAACATACAATTTACGCATGATGGAGTCCCAGTCACAAGGATCCTGAAACACAGAAAAGGAGAATACATAAAACTGAAATATAGGTGCACATTATTTTGACTGCGTGTATCGAAACATCACCAGTCACACAAAAAAACATAACCAACCATCAGGCATAGATTGCTATGAATTATGTTTTGCCATTTCTCTCAGAACAAAGTACACCGAATAGTATATCAATATCATATCATATGTAAGCACCTCATCTGCCAGGTATTCAGGGATCTCATCATAGTGCATGTCCTGGTCAAAATCATAATCTGGATGATGCGCAGTGTTAGTAACGTGATTATTAGCAGCAATAGCGATGTTGTCCTCATTGGGATAATGATAACTCTGGCAGGGATTTGTTAACGCTGAATTCTGTGGCACTGTGGCAGGTGACCAACGGGTCACAGTTGGTCTCCCATTCCTCCCCCTCCTCCATTGATTTTGCTGCCGAGGACCGGTAAATTCTGGAAGGAGATTCTGCTGAAACAAATATCCAACCGAGAAGGGCTTTGGTTTGGATGATTCTGGAGCTACCCTGCGATCCTTACTTTGTGCTATGTTTGAACCTGATGCCTGACCGTGTTGTTGCTGTGTGGGAAAAGAATTGGCAGCGCCACCTGCCCGTTGAGTTGGACACTGCGTATTTAAGAATTTTTTCTCGCCATAATCATAATAATCGTGGTATGAATAATTAATATATGATGCAGGTGTGGACAGCTGATTGCCCAGCTGATCAGTGACAGGCATCTCGCCAGTGCCTTGACGACTGAATGTAGAAGTGGGATTGAAGTGATTAGCACCGATGTCATGAGACTTGGGGGTATTATTCGACGATTCGATGTTACCATTTACCGGATCATGCAGGTTATTTTTCATGTCCTGCTCTACTGCTTTGAAATAGTCAGCATAAGCACGAGATATTTGCTGCTCCAGCTGTTTCTCCCTAGACAGTTGCAGATTATCATGCCTGCGGTTTTTGACATCCTGCGAACGTGAAGGTGGCCAGTTATCATGGGAATTCTTCTGGTCTGATCTGTAGTCATGTTGGAACTGTATGCCATTGACAACTGGACCTGCATAAGGCCTGTCATAAGCTGCTCTCTCCCTTTTGTGGTTGTAGCCTCCAGACCGAACATTATTGTTTTCCCTGTTAAAATAAGGTGCATCCTCTGGTCTCCTTATCTGATTAGATACAGGCCTAGATGGTTGCCATGACTCCTCTCTTTTGCGCATTGTGGACTCTTTATACTTCTTCCTTAGCTGCGCGATACGTTGGGATGAGCTAATTGGGAAGTTCATCACGCTGAGGACACTCTTTGCTCTCTTTACAAGTTTGCTGGCCACCGAATCTGCTGGTCGTTTCTTTACGACACCACCACGTGTTATTATGGGCACATAGGAGCGATACTGTTGCTTAGCTCTCATAGGGCCACCGCCAAATGGGTGCTGTGGGATGTTTTGTGGAGTGAACATCCTCTGGCCTGGTGCACGGTGATTATTAATTATTGGCTTCAAGGGCTTTGGAGGAGGGCCCATCATGCCATATCCTGGATTAGTGGGCACAAATGCATTTCCAGCAGGAGATTTGGGCAAAAACTTTCCATAGTTGGCATTATTAGGCGCTGTTGCCACCGGCGATTGGGTTCTCAAATAAGAAGAGAAATGGACAGCCCTGTAATTGTTGGAAGAGGGGCCAGGCTTCCTGCCTGCCTTCAGATCTGGCCTGAAGCCACTAGGATAGGTCGGCTCCATAAAACCCCTGTGCGGATTCTTGCCAGTACTGAAATGACGGTTCATCGGCCATTTCTTATTAAATATGTTCACTTCATGCTCCGGTATATATACACCATTTAGCCAATTTCCTTCCATATCCATGATATCAGAGAAAAGCCTGATGATACACAGTTATAAAACACCAATCCAAGTCTGGTTTTCAGCACAAATAACGCTGACACAGCTCCACAAAATGGAGAGAAACCAATATCACTCAGTAAGCACAGTGTGTGTTGAGCCAATATTTCTTGCATACAGGTCCTCACTGTCTGCTAGCTGTGAACACGCCCAGGTTACACCCAACTCAGACTCAACAGCAAAGAGCATATATCAAATAGGCGTTCACCAAATATAGGGTCATGCTTCACTGCACCAGTCCCATGCTCGAGAACTGTATGTATACATGCAAAGGTTATGTGTGGCTTGAGCTTAGAGATAAAGCTTTATTTTGGCTTCCAAGGCTAAAAAAGACATGCACCTAGAAAAGGCTTGTGCGCCTACATGCCTATGTTCATTGTCATGGGCAGTGGGAAATACTAACATTTAAATGTCATTAAACACAGGACATTGGGTACTAACAGTTAGTAGGAGAATTTATGAAATATGTTTCACAATAATTCATCAAATCTAAACAACACACTACAATAACCTACAGATTTTGTTTTTAGTCATTTAAAATAAATAATAACAGCTGAATAACTTGAAGAACAATCTACTTTATACACGTCCATATATTCTACGACATTTTTCTAATTTTCACTCTCTCCACAAAGCATAAATCTGTCCATGAATACTGCTGAAATACTGCGTGAAGAAAACACTACAGCAAATATGGGAGCAGCAGCTGGACTTTGTTGAAGCAGACAAGAAGGTTCTGTACAAACAAAACACTAATCTAGTCACATACTGAAATAGATGACTGAGGGTGTACATGAAATCTATAAACAACGGTCTTGTCACTGCAGAAATTTTCACATTAGAAACATCCAAGTTTTCCTGACACACAAAAGCTTATTTAATGAGCATTTCCTCAATTTTAAATTGCTCAAGGCCCTTGAGCAATAGAAACTGTTTCTGCTTGCTGTAAATTGTGTATACTTATCAGTAATGACCTGGTGTGTGTAGTGGTACTAGTAGGAGTAGTCACAATGATAACAATGACAACAATAGGAATGGTGGTAAATAGCTCAAAACTAAGATAAGTAATATACTATAACTTGTGCACAGGTTTTTACTTTTAAAATCTGTAACATGGATGGCTGCAATTTTATTTCTGACAAAAAGCCTACAACACCTCAACCAGTCTGAGACAAAAATTAAACAATATAAAAAAGGCAGACAAACCAACCACTTACTACAAGTCATCAATTTGAACTGTAAACCTTCCATTATGCAACCATAATGGACAACTTAATGAATGAATAAGAATCTGTTTGCTTTCAGTTTTTCATAGAGGTGTCTCTATAGGATGTAGTGGAGGTACAGTTTGTGCACGCACACACTATCCTAGCAGATTTATATATATATATATATTTATATATATATATGTGTGTGTGTGTATGCAGTATAATAAGCTGAAACGGCAATATAAAAAGACAACAAGTTTCAGGGAGCAACCAAATAGGAGAACCATAGTCAGTAAATCAGTTTGGGTACCCACTTACATGGACTACTTTCATTTTAATAATGACACAAAGCTGACACACCATGTTAATTTATGAGATTAGTGCATACATTTTACTTAGAAACTCTGAGACATGGGTGAATAATATTCTTGAAACACAGCAAATATATCAAACTATCCACGCAGTCCACAATTTAGATATTCTCAGGATATCACGCAACATTCACTGATTTGCACCCCAGTAAACAAATAATAGGCATAGTAATAAATCAAAACCTTTTTTTTGAGTGTGGTGGGGGGAGGTCTAATACAAATTATTTATGATAAAAACAATGCATGTTTGTATTCACTTCACTTATCCTCTTTGTCCGCAGTGGGACATAAGGCCACAATTTGTATTCTGTTTGTATTGGAGCCCAACAAAATACACATCTTCAGTGCATTTCCCAACAATGCTTATAAATCATATAGAAGTTACGAATGTTTATAAATAAACCCAGGTAAATTAAAATATCTGTATGTTACTGGCTGTTTATATATTTTTGTAGTGGTGGTGCACTGACTGAAGATGGTTGATCACTATATTTCAGGTAAGCCACATGCATGATCAGAAGTTTTAAAATATTTGAGTGGGACAGTTCATTGGATGTAAACAATTGATTGGAATAGACTGGTTTGATCCTGACAAAGGTGTACTCATTTCTACACTTCACAGGGAGTCAATGACCTAAACGAGTTCCTCAATGGCTAGTTTCATATTAATGTATTTATCCATACTCATAAAGAGCCCATGGCCACACTCCGTAATCATTGGAATCTAATTGATAAAAGAAGGCAAACTATTGTCTTCTGTTGATATTGATATATCAAGAGCTATCAAGACTGCTGACCAAATTAATGGTAATGAAATCTGAACAAGTTAAGAAAATATTTAAAATATCATATTATAAGACATTCAGAAGCATCTGTAACTCACTAACTGTCTGTTAAATGATTTACATAATACTTCAAATCGTGCTTTCAGATGTATACTCTTTATAATTATAAATAATAAATTTGTAAGTGTCTTTGAGAGGGAATTTAGTGGTTAGAAATTATAATTTTCAACAGACAAAGTAAACTCTCTTCAGATAAAGGTCTACCTATATAGCTTGTATTTATAAATCAAATTTCTGTTATATTTAGGATATTCAACTCTATCTGCTTAAGTATTACAGGTTAGATGTATTCATTTTACCATTACAGTTTAGGAAATAGTGCCACATATTTTATGTGCTGTAATAAACTGATCCAGAAACTAACTAACTCTACAACTAACTCTCCTACATGCACATCAA
Source organism: Paralvinella palmiformis (assembly GCA_025642065.1). Taxonomy (NCBI): domain Eukaryota; kingdom Metazoa; phylum Annelida; class Polychaeta; order Terebellida; family Alvinellidae; genus Paralvinella; species Paralvinella palmiformis. The sequence goes on from JAODUP010000083.1 coordinate 439,433, forward strand.
AACTAATCGACTACGGCTTATTTTTGCACTAATCATAAAATTCCCCTCGGAAGTGCTTTATGTTTTACAGTCAGGGTGCTCCAACGGCCCAGTTTTAAGAGCACTGAGCGGCAAACTTTCAGTTCAGGGTTCAAACCTGACTAGTACCTGTGTTTGTAGAATGTTTTCCTATGGGTTAGACTATCAACGATACATACCAAGTATGACCAGTGTAGAGGATACACAAGGCACTCACTCACTCACACCCTGCAGTGCTCACTTCCAAGGGCCAATTCTGTAGATCAACCATAAAGATGTGGTATCTACTAATAAAACGTATATCCCATATCCTGCTAAGCTTAAAACCAGGAGTATAAGCTAGCAGACTACTGACCATATTGTGTTTAACTTCAAACTCCACTGGCTTCAATTCCATTGCAGCTGCCATCAATAGGATTTTTCAACTGATTATCTGATGATAAATGGCAACAACCGGGTCTTCTTGGTTTAATTAGTAACATGTTGGATCACAGATCACTACCACCTGAGTTCGAATCTTGGCGTGGGCATATCTGAAGGGTGTTTTTCATCTTTGACTTCACTTCATTACATTTGGAGGTCGCTCGGCCCATTTAGCCCAACATGTGCACACGAGTGGCTGTAAAACATCAATCATCATCATCTTTAGCCCATTGATTTTCCATCCAAGGAATGTGGCATAGGTATCTGGTTTTGTTGCGCCTTAAAATTCATTTAACCGAAAATAAGTGCAATCAAATTTTAAATTGGATTTAATCTAACAGGGGTATACTCAAAAACCAATGTATGGCCTGTGTTTAGTATTATATAATACTGCATTTGCTGGATGCGCATGATATGCTTGTAACTTTTGTATTGTTATTACCTTTTATTTTACTATAGATATAATCATATATTCTACGTATTTTATTTTCACAGAACTGTTTTTAGGTACTTCACAATAATTAGTTAACACTAGTATAAGATAACTACAGAGTTGTATTCAACACCACTCTGCAAGCATATGTGAAAACCAAACCACCAGTAATACAAGATTGCAACATGATGTAAAATTTGTCAAAGCAAATGACAGGTTTTGAACAAATATATGGGAAAGTACTTAAGTACAGACATATCGAATTTTTATGAGTACAAATACGAACACTTATTCTATGAATGTACTCAAGTATTGGTACATCGAAAGTTCTTTTGTTAATTCTTTTCAACTAATGATGTTCAATATGTTGTACATGTACAGGGAAAAAACTAAATGAAATGTCATATTTAGGCATGGGTCTCTCAAGTTGTCCAATCAGAATCATGTGTACAGAACAGGACTCCTTTTAAAAAACAAAACTTTCTATTGATGTAAGTGATGATGATTGATGTTTTATGACCACTTTTGTGCACAAGGTAGGCTAAATGGGCCGAGCGACTTCCAAAGGTAATGAGACGAAGTGAAAGATGAAACAACCTTCAGATATGCCCACGCCGGGATTCGAACATGGGTGGTAGTGATCTGTGGCCCAACACGCTACCGCTAGACCATGGAGGCGCTCCTCTATTGATGTAAGTAAAATATACACACCTAATATGTAACCCTTCTAATGCAACTCCAGATGGTGGTCAAAGGTCATGTTTATCCCATGGTGTGCCAAAAAAGAGCATTGAGCCATACAGGACAGTATTGTTACACTAAGTTGAGTCACACCTGGCCAAGGGGGGAACCTCTTAAGGAAACAAAATCAACAACCAGGTATAAGCTGGAATCAAACGCACAACCTGGAGGTTTGCAGTACAGTACCCTAATCACTGTGCTATCAGAACACCCTGATTGAAAATGTGTATTGGCTGACATCACCATGCTACAAGCTATAAATAATAAGTACCATGAATCCAGAAATCACTAAATAATAAGTTCATACAGTTTTGCAAAGCTGTAGAAGTAGTGTTCATTGGTGATAATATTAAGGCATTATTTATATCTGACTCTCTGGTGTAAGAAACTCAAATACATGGTATAACAGCAATGCTTGTATGTTTGAAACTACTGAAGTTTAATTAGTAAGGATGCATATTTAAATTCCTAGTGACCAATTTCAGTAAACTTGACTTTATTTAGGTAACTATATGAAGGGAATATGTACGAATTTACACAAACATTAAATAAACCTCTGAAACAATAACCTGTTTATGGTAAGTACTTGGAAGATGCTCAGAAATTACAAGCACTTCACAACTGTACCATTTATCAGTATATCCATTTACTATGTTATCATATACCGTATGTCAGTTCTTCCATGTCTGTGATAAATCTAGGACTTATATTGGACAGTACTATAGGAATGGAGAAGCAGGTGAATTCTGTATGGAAGTCCTGTTCAGACATGGAGTCAAGTCAAACGGGATGGAAACTTTTTGAATTGGAAAAGGTATTCGTAGTACCAACTCGTGATAAAAAAAGAGTTGGTATAAATGGAAATTGATGCATTTGGAAATGATAAATATGATGTGGAATTGACCCCATGTTTGGTCCTGTTATTATCAAATAAGAAATATAGGACTTTTGAGTCATGTAAGACTAGTCCAAGCCCTTATAATTTCTTGACTGGACTATGACCACGGAGTGTTATATAACATTTCCCTCTATCTGATAAACAATGCTAGTTTTGTTTTAGATGCACTGGCTTCCCATACATTTCAGATCAATGTATAAGATCATGTTTCACACATTCAAAGCTATTTGATCCTAAAGTATATACCAGTGAGACTGCTACGATCTGAGTCTTGTTCACTTTTGACAGCACCAAAAAGACACACAGCAGTGCACGGAGATAAATCTTTCTGAGCATCAGCACTCAGGCTGTGGAATAAGTTACCAAACCATATTAAACTTGCAGCAAGTAAAGAAATATTGTGTAAGATACCTATTTAAATTAAATTATTTATAATATATAAACCAATTTATTTATGTACAGAATGTGTTTGTGCTATATGAGCTTAAGTGTGTTATAAATATAAAGCACATTAGAACAATTCAAACTGAATAAGGCATTATTCAGGGCTAGAATTGCTGAGAATCAGCTCGTCTTCATGTTAGATTTCTCCTGTCATTATATCTATAACTATGACCATTTTACTGTCTATGATAGGTACACATGGACTCAATTCTACATCATCACCTTGCGAATGGACACTACTGTTAGTTTTAGATTGTTTCGAGAATTTACAAACGATTCCCCCAACTTTTAGTAGTTTATGCTGAATAATGGATGAATTTTGCAACAAAGAATTGCAAGAATCTTTGTGGGAATCGATTCGTGGAAAAATTCTAGCCCTGCTATTTAAAATGCCTTTACAGTCCTTTAATATTACTTTATATACAGTAGGTATAATTACATCCATGGGATCTATTTGGAAATTTATTTATCCTGCTGTTGTTTTGTCATAAAGAAATCTCATGGGTTACGGCTGACAGACTTCCTACTGTGATAGGCTACAAATATGTCTTCTTGTAGCAGGTGCTTGAAAGCAGTGACAAAGAGATGGACAGTTTTAATAATAACACATAATCTGCATTATGTACAACTATCAGTAGATGTGTTACCTATGTGGACTAGAATGTGCTAAAAGTTTCCATGCTGTCTGTTTTAGTTTTATCATAATGTCACATAGATACAACTCAAACGGCTAAATGATGATCAAACATTACACAGACTATTTCCAAAATGTCACATACTTTGAGAATGACAAAAAAGACGTTCGTTTATATTTGTACACGTAATGTTGACCATACTGGTATCACTAGGTTGTAGCAGTATATGAGAAATGAAGGACTGTGTTCGCATTATGCAAAAATTAGTTCGACAGACAGCTCAATTTATTGGGAGTACAACCTGAGTCTCAAGTTTGGTGTATCTAGAGTTAATGTCAATGTAAATCCAACGCACCCAACATATACCTAATATTCAAATGTTACAGTACATATGACATTTGCTTTGTCAAACTATTTGGTGAAATCCAATTTCAGAACAGATTTGACCAGTTCCTATACAATGTAACAATTTCCCGAACAAATTGTAAAATATATATCAGAATATAATATTATTTAGCTAATATGTTAACATACTAATATTTGGTGATATTTAGTGGGCATATTTCAGAATTATTATTAGCACATTTGATGCTTTAATTAGTGACATGATCACAGACTTATCATTACTATCCAGATAAGCCAGCTTGTGTTATTGAACGGAACGGCAAATGAGGCCACGAAAAGAATGACTATACAGAAGCCACACCAAAGGAAAATTATTATGGCAAACAATGTGTTAAATACTTCCAAAGCTGGCACATTGGAACTACTAATAAATTACTTCAAACAGTATTACGGAAATGAACGCACAGGAGCAGGCAACCCAAAGTGGCCATTGTTACCTATCGTCACAAAGTGGGTGAAAATGGCCTGGGATTAAATGGACACTGCCATTATTACCAAATCGTTCAAGAAGTGCTCTATCAGCAATGATTTAGATGGCATGGAAGATGATATATAGTGGGATGAACAGTATGACAAATCCGACACTGACTATGCGGAAGAAGGCGACAACATGTATGATGAAATGGTGATGCTATTGGTCCTAAAAACAGGTGCATCTTATACGCGAGTAGGACTTATACACGAGTATATACGGTAATAAATAAATCAGTACTTATAAAAAATAAAATTAGTCACATCAAATCATTAAAAATGCATGATCTTTACCAACCAACTCTGATTTCAGGATGTGTGTATTTGGCCCACAGTTCAAACATTCAGCCTTGTGGGTGTCAGTATTTTGATTGTTGGCATTGCTGTAATTAATTGTCTGATAACAAGGACACCAACAGCACGAGCTGAGCTTCTTTAGGAAGCATGAGGATAAATGTATATAAAAGAAAGGCAATGGCAAGTGTTTGCTCACTGATACAACACACTGTTGTTGTTTCACATATCATGGGGCTGACCCATCTCTTAGTGAACCAAACTCATTTATTGGCTTGATTTGACTGTACAGCAACTTTTAAATATATTTCAGAATTTGATGAGATATGACTAGGATTCTAACTGGATTAAAATAATTGCAATGTATGTGTCATCTGCATAAAATATTATTGACTTTCATAAACTGTGTAATGTTGCGGTTATTCTCGTGTTCTTAAATGGAGAAAATGGCCTGGCAAAAAGTCATCCACCTCAACCACTAATCCTCACAGAATGATGCAATATGCAGTCCACTATTAACATGGTTCACATGCATAGAATCCAGACACCACATTATGATGGAGGCACATTGTCATTGTAATTCCTCCAAACAGACAGAACTGGGTATTTTTTTTAATGGAATTGAAAAGTTTTGAATTGGAATTTCCTATAAAAAAATTAAATCCACAAATGGAATTGATAAATTTGATGTGGAAATTGGTGGATTAGACCAATCCAGGCGAAATGCATGGCATCAGTTACCAACTGCGCTCTCAGGTTAGAAAGAGATATGGCGGCCAGTGTTAATATGGGATGGCAACTTTTCACTAAAGATAAATACTGGAAATCTTTCTGCAAATTATTTCATTTTACAGAGACTGAGAGTAGTATTTTAGCTGAATGATTGTGTCTTTCCAAAGGATTTAACACCATATTTATCAACATATAAGTCAATGATTGAGAGGACCGATTTTTCAGATAAATGGCACAGCTAAGCCTTAGTTATTCATGCTGACTTGTAAATTTTTTAGCATGGGTTTCAATAAATGATTTTAAAATTAAATTTTAGGTGAATGAAGATTGTTTAAATATTTAATGTAGAGTTTTGGAAACATTACTTTTATTTATACCTGGGAAACAATCATATATGTATCACCTGTATATAATTTTGTTTTATTACATTAGAGTATTACCACCATTGACATTTACATGTAGTAAACATGGCAAGAACAGCTGATTCAGAAGGGAAAAAAACAGTTCAGTTTGAATACACGATATCATGCATAAATACCAAGGCTATAGTAATAGGAATCACCCATTGAATTATAATCTACATGATCATTGATTAAATCCATTCACATCCGTCATGTCAGATGGCAAAAGTTATACAAAAAATAAGTTTGAACTAGACAGGTCCAACTATGACAGTCATGCAAAACATGCTGAACGTTACTTAGTTTAGTGGCTTACTGGATGATGTTTATGCCATTCCTATTAAATGCAAAATTATGATCTGGAGATCACATACCTTTAATTGACTATAAATAAAATCTAAATATAGGTGGTAAATAGCCTATAGAGTATATACAGCTTTTTAGTAAGACATTTATCAGCCACTACGCATGTAAACCGCCATGCAACACAGTGATTCTTAGACTTCTAACCCGAGACCGTAGTGTGAAATTCAGCTGCAAGATGGCGCCAGGGGTAATTGAATCAGTCTATTGGAATTAACAAAATGGAATTGACCCCATGTCTGCCCAAAACCCCCACCCCAATATTTATGATTCTTTGCAAACTTTATTGTTATTGGAAGTTTTTCTAGAAACAGCTACCTGAACATGTCATAATTATAGCTGTATATAAAGTTTATAATAAAGTTTGAAATTTTTTGTGACCACATGGGGCTATAGATCTAGAGTCTATATCTACTCATGATACTAGTAATGTTTTAATTTACCACTCAAGTTGCTTTGTGAAATATATCAGTTATATTTTATATAGTTATGCCTTCAGAAAAGCAAGCATTCAATTGACTGAATTAGGTCTAGAGAATCTAGCCATTATCTCGACTAGACCTAAGACTACCATTAGATCTAGTTTAGCATTGATTAGAATCTAGATCTAGGCAGCCAACATTCAAACTGGATTTAGCTTTTGTTAACATAACTGATTTGTTATCTACACAATTCTTTATATATAATACATGGATAACGCTATCTCACCTGTTATTACCTAATGTATACAACGGCGCCAAAGAACAGCCGTAAAACAAAGATATTTTAGGCGTACAACACTTTCTGCCGTTCTTCTTCGGTTCCCAGCCTCGTAATCGGTAATGGTGTATTATGGAAACACACAAGTGACACTGAAAACAAAATTGTTTCCGATAATATTAAGCGTACGGATGGAACGATTAAACCTTATGGTAAATACTTAATATTTAACAACTTACCACAGTTTAATTTATGTTTGATATATTATTTCTGATAATATTTAAAATTGAGAATTATATTTGTTTTTATCACAGCTCATGAAAAATCCATGAACATGGACGCTTTCGCCATCAAACGAATTCGTTACCAAAGCTACTCGACAACATTATAAAATTGTTCAAACAAAATGGCGACACTTCGTTTACAAAAACTGAGTGCATGTGTTTGGATGGGTTGGTCTCTCTCTCTCTCTCTCACCCACACACACACACACACACACACACACACACTCTCTCTCTCTCTCTACACACACACACATATATATATATATATATATATATATATATAAAATCCAAATACAAATAAGGAAATATATAAAACAGAGGGCAATTCATTTTCTCTATCCTAAATTTTAAAATGCCAACTTTTTATGCCCAACAAATAAAGTTATATATAAATATCTAATTTACACCACTGTCTTACGATTTGTTTCCCTACAACAAAATATACATATTAGCCCACTTTAATTTACTATCATTTATCACACCTCGATCGATGTATTATACTTACTGATATATAGTAACTTTCTGATTTATGATAATGTATTATAATTATAGTTGTTCGACATATTTATTTAAAATCATAAATCACTTCCTTTCATAAATGTAAACAAGTAATTTTTTTAAAAAGAACGTCAGAAATACAATGTAATATTTAGCTGAAGAATCATATACATAAAAATAGTGAGTTTTGATGCGATTTGTAATATATTTAGTTTCAAGACAGTAATTATATTAGTAAGTAAGTATTTATTTTCAATTTTATAATGTACACATTTTGTCAGCCTTTTCAATATAGCAGTCGACGTCCGATCGGTCGGCTTCTTAAAATTCGGTTTTAGCGAAAAGTGGCCTAGAATGGACCAAATTTAATACTCCATTTTCCCAACTTTTTCAGGGGAGAGCTTGAACCCCCCCCCCCCCTACCAGTGACGAAGGGCCACCACTGTGTTACTGTTATTGTGACTACGATTACACCACGGCCAGGCCATCACCCCCTAAGCATCCATGCAGCAACGCCGCGACAATGACGTCACGGTGTTTTACAGGCCACCACAGGTGAGCTGCTGCCTACTTTTTGTAAGGGGTCGTCTCTCTTTTAATTCCCTACTGAAACGGCTGATTGTAATATTACAATGTATAATACATATAGAAATTGGCAGACCGATATAGCCAATTAGCTACATAGCTGTCTTAATCCCTCTGACCCCTAACTAATCATAAATAAATTTGTCAACTCAAAAATAAATTATTAGGCCTATATAGTTATCAAACGATATATATTATTTAAAAAATACTGTTATAATTTTATGTTAACTTTACAAATAAAATTATTATACTTTGTAATACCTTGCCCCGCAAAACACATCCTCCAAGATAATAAGACGCTTATCCAATGTTACATTTGATTTAGCCATAAATAAATAAATAAAAAATAAAATATATATAAAAATATATATTATATATATATATATATATATGACTATTTTTTGTAATCTGGAATAATTAAATAATCAGCCCCAATTAATTAACAGTATTGAAAGCAGTGATTATAAATATACAAACAAAAATATAAATAAAGCATGCAATCAAATTAAAAACATTTACTTGATCCATTGATCATGACAACTGAACACATTTAAATACGAACACACGGGATCTAAATTGAGCCAATAGTTTATAATAATTAAGTCCTTAATTTGGAGTGGTGTCATCATCTTTGACTGAATCATAAGCAGTCGCGATATGTCCCTTTTTGCGTTGGCTGTGTCTGATTTTGTAGTCACCGATGAACTCTGTTTGTGGGTCGACTGTGGTCCTTTCTGCGTGCATGACGGCGACCAGTTGGTGGAAGGGCAGGCTAACTGTGGTGGCGAACTTTGGAGTTGAGCCGGCGGCGCCAACCTTCACAATCATTGTTGGTGTGGATGTTATGTTAAACGTGGACCACGCTGTCGGGTATCAGGTGTTCCCTTAGATCCAGGTGGTTGGCGGAGTAGAGTAGTTGGTGTGTCAATGGCAATGATACTTGTAAATATTAGGGTACGTGATGTCCTCATTAGAAAGGAATGGCAAACATTAGACGGGGAATAAACATGCCATTTTATATGTGTTTGTAACTGGTTCATTGTAACCTTGATGTCACAACAACAGCAGTAATTATACTATTTATAGCCGCCACACATTAACAAAATGGCTAGCTCTTAATTATACGTATGTTAGTAACATAAAGACTGTTTATATTTAAGCTCTCTGTTAGTAACATTATAAACATAACGTCTCAATAACATTATATTGCACTCATTTATACATATTATACGGAATTAGCCACCCCATGTATGTTTAGTAATACATATATTCAACAACCCATGATCAAACCACATTGTGATAATGAACGCAATCTATATTTATTAAGTGGGGCGGTATGTGGGGCGATATGTCAATAGGGCGAAGCGTTTTGAAATGGGTGAGGCGGTCTGTTATATGGGGCGAATTGTCTAGCGCTCGTTCGGAGATATTTTATGTTTGTTTATAAACATTACGGTATTTTGGTCCATTATGGTGTGCGATAAATGTGAGAAAAGTTATATATATTTGATTACTCTTAGAATAGTAGTTATCTAGTTGAATAAGTCGCTATATAAAACACTATTATTTCTTTAAAATACTCGAAATAAGTGTTACAAGACAACAAGTGTTTACATTTTCCGACCTCTTTCGAGTTTCTTGTGTTAGATCTAGTCGATTCTAGATCTAATCTACTACTAGAGTCTACAATCTACTAGATGAGTAGATCTAGACTAGACCTCTAATAGATCTAGTAATACTGTACACTGTTAACCAACTTAATGTTAGTTTACTAGACAGTTTATTCTACTCACTACTAGTACTGGCACTGCCATTACTGGCAGTAGTACTTTACTGCCTGTCGAGTATTCCGGTTTTGACTAATTTTGTATTTTCTTATTATTTAGTCTATCATCTAATATGATCTATGGCGTGGTGTATACGTCGTCTTTCCAGTACTTGTCGAGTCTACACTTAAAAGAATTTAGAGTAATGGCTGTGAAAGCATGATCTGATAACGAGTTCCAATCCTGAACCACTCGCTGGCTGAATGAGATTTTCCTTATTTTGAGTTGACAGCGCCCCATGAATAACTCTGACTATGACCCCTGCTTCGTTCATTGAGTTGAAGAATGCTCTTGGGTCAAGTATGTCTATCCCATTCATGTTCTTGTACACCTGTATCATGTCCCCTCACCATCTTCTAAACAGGAGTGATGGGAGCCTCAGGGAAACTAGCCACTGTCCATAGGACAGATGCTTCAGGGGTGGGAATAACTCTGTTGCTCGACACTGAACCTTTTTCACTGCCAATTTATCCATCTGATAGTGCCTTGTACAGCCTTGGGAGAGTGTCTTCATCTAGACATGAGAATGTCTTCTTGATGAGCCACATCATCCTACTGGACTTGTTAACAGCAAATGATATGTGCTGGTGGAATTTCAGCTCCTCATCAACATAGACACTGAGGGTCCTTTTCTTCTTTAGTGGACTGCAACTCAGTATGTCCCATCTTGTAGTCTAGACATCTGTTATTCCTCCCGAGATGGAGGACCTTACACTTGTCTGCATTGAACTGCAGTTGCTACTTCTCAGACCATTCAACTAGTCGTTGGAGATCTGCTTGCATTTTGGTCCAGTCATTCTCTGAGTAGGATTTCCTATAAACCTTTGTGTAATCAGCAAATATATGTGCTGTGCTGCATATACTATCAGGTAGGTCATTGATAAAGATGACAAACAGTATGGGCCCGAGAATGCTCCCTTGAGGAATACCACTGAGCACCTCCAGCCTTGCTGACCAACCGGTTATTCACCACTACATGTTGTTTACGGTCAGTCAGGAAAGAAGCTTTTCAAGCATTTCAGTCCACAGTTCTAAGACTGTGAGTAAATGGGTCATACATGACCTCCCCGGGACAAAATCATGTTGGACATCACAGAATAATTGATTTTCCATTGTATGGTGTACCAGGTTATCACATATTATTGACTCCTATTAATATTATGGAGCTCCTATTAATATTATGGAGGTCAGACTTACTGGTCTGTAATTACCAGCACTTGATCTGCTACCTTTCTTATGTATTGGTGTGATGTTTCCAATTTTTCCATTCTGTGTCATGATCACACATTCAAGAGATTGTGAAATGAAGGAAACCCTTCCTTTCTGTCAACAAAATATTACATAAATTTGATTAAACTTATAATAAAGGCTGAACAGGCAGTTAAGAACTTAGGCATAGTTTAGTCTAGGGGCTAGGGCAACTCAGAATTCTTAAATAGTGAGTTAATCTTTTGTCATGGTACTAATCTTGTATACATAACTGAACTGTTTTGTTGCACCCCTACAGGCCTAAACAAAAAGAAAATTAAAGTCAGATTGTCATACTCATTCAAGAATAGATTGGAAATAAGTGTTTTTACTTTCTTGTGCTATCCTGGTACTTTAATGTATCTATGGGGTCAATTCCATTTTGTCACTTCCAATTCCACTCAATTCCATTTGGTCAGTTCCACATACAATTTATCAATTCCATTTTTTACCTACTACTTTTTACCATGAGTAGGTAAATCTGAATGCCTACTACAAGTGCCTACTTGGAATATCTACTCTGAATAGTTTATATTCCAAGAAATATTTCTGAATTAAAATATTAAATGGTAAATTAATTTGTTTATAGCAAATTCCCAATTTATCAATTCCATTTATTTTTAAATTAGCAATTCATTGATGATCAATTCCAATTCCGGAATTTAATTGACCCTATGTCTGGTATCTGGGTATTTTAGCGTTATTATATGTATTTACATTAGTGTACAAAATAAATCTAATCAAATAACAAATACTGGCATTAAAGCCTATTAACATCGCTGTTTGAACTATTATATGTGTCAAGTCTGTTTAGAATTAGGTGTCATTGTTTTGGTGATTGGCAAACTGAGCAACTTGGCTCAGACAATTTGGCCTGGGACCAAGTTGTCCAAGACAGCTTGGCCCTGGAAAAGAGATATCAGTTAAAATACTTAAATCGCCATATATTTATTCCAAATATTAAGATGTGAGGTAAAGATGGTGAATCAGTCAAATATATACAGGTAATATTATTTAAATGTTAATGTTCAGTAAAGGACCTTTTGACACAAATGTAGTAATTTGGATGTTGATATTTACCTGTCTATGTATTTGACCCATAATTAAAATATATTCAGTCCAGAAGATGTCGGCATTTTAATCATTGATACAGATATAATTTATTGCTCGATACAAAGCACTAGATTAGAGACATGAGTTAGGCTTTTTTGTGAAGCATGGGGATAAGTTGCACATAATACATTAGATTTATCAGTGGTGTGCTCATCGATAGAGTCGTTCAGAGCACTGACTGCAGTTTGCAGGTGCTCTGGAGTATCACATCCTATCTGGTTCTCATTTCTGGCTGAGTTGACAAGTGACAGCATTGCAACTCTGGAGCCAATGGCCCTTTAATTATCAGTCCTATGCTCTAACTAATTGCACCATTATTGCTTGACATCAGAAGAAATGGAAGCATGAACACTTTTCTTATGTTCTTGTCTGTTCCCTCGTCATTGAGGTAGTATATCATTTATGATATAATTGTATGTGTGTATATATATATATATATATATATATATATATATTTATCAAAATCAGCAACAAACTCCTGCACTGATGGTCTTTTTGACAGCAATTAGTCACTGGTGCAGAAAACCTGGATGGATATAATAAATGAGTAATTTAAGAGAGCACCACACAAACCACTACCAATAGTATTGGCCAAATAACTAGCAGGATAAATAAGTTGCATGTTTTTAAAGTTACCTCTTTGTAGTCCTTGCCTTTTTTGCTGCAACATAAAAATTAAGGCAAACAACACTTGCTTCATAGCATCATCCTGATACCAGAAGGTATGGATGGAGAATAGTTGGATGAAAGGCACCTTCATGATCTTGAAAGTCCTGTCCAAGTACCCTCTCTTAGCAACAGTTAGTAGGCTGAGCCGTCTTGTTGTGGCAAAGATGATGTGCCTTTGTACATCCACATGAACATTGCCTCTCAAGAAATTATCTGGTTTGACATTTTCTGCCAGCTAAAGGCATATACAAACTTAACAATAGTATGTTGAGTAAATACTTCTGACAAAACCAAATACATATGTAATTATTGCAATGATACCTCAGACTGCAAGTCTTGTGGCTCTTCAGGTTGCAGCTTTGTTCCCAACTGGTTCACTGTATAGGCTAGGCTAATGGGACCAGGTAGTGTATCCCAGGTCTGGTGAACATTAAGATCATTTACAGTGGTGCTCACTCGCTGGAACATATCAGACTTGGCTTGTTCCTTTATCTGTAATAGACATGTGCATACACATAAACATATTTCTTTCTTTGAAAATAAGTCACATTAACTTGCAAGGAATTAAAAGTGATATATTTCAAAATTTAGTGCTAGTATTTCTCAGTCTTTGCTTGGACTATCATTGTTGTATGGATGCCCACATCTGGTTCGTTGGACCCAATGACAAATGTGACACCTGTTGAACAATGCCTGGGGAGTTTGTTGTCTTGTTGTACATGCTACAGTGTCACATGGTGGATTCACCACACTAGAATATAGTACACTAGAATATATTAATAATAAAGTGAATAATAATTTTTATCAATTTCACGATTGTACAAGGCAAATTAGTATGGATAGCTGCTGCAAATCTATATGAGTAACCTTCATTTAGAAGTTTATCTTTCCCTCTTTGAAAAATCACATCTAATGTGCCATAATCAACAGCAGCATCTGGTTCATGAGTATGCATCATCTGTATTCAGCAAATGACCTAGAAAATAAAAATATATCATAAGATCTGTTTTTTGACAGTTATAGTTGATGAATCATGTTTGGTATTTGTAGAATAATATTATTTCATAAGAATCATTCTTCTAAAGATTGAAGGATTTCAAACTCAGCAGTCACATTTAAGGAAGCTTCCAGATTTGAAGAATTTGTGCACAACTCTAGTCCAAAACCTCATTGCCTATAGATCATCTGAGTAATACCTATATGGCAGAAAGATTTAGCACATTAAAACTTGTACTAAATCTATTATATTTGAAATATAATTGTAAGTCAAAATCGTCAATTACTTGATGATCAAGGATATTTATAAGGATAATACCATTTGTTTGAATTTAGTGTTTATCTGTATATTAATAACTACATATTGTGCTATACTCAGGAAAATTCTGCGTCTTTCTTTGAGTTGAAGTGTCTAAAAATGTTTTGGGGAGAATCCCCAGGCTGTCGCTTCGGATACTGACAACTTTTTTGCATATCCTCTCGAAAAAGAAAATACAGCAATGATGATAATATACATCATCGTGGTGGTTGTTTACATGTTGTGATTTGGTGTTTGTTCAACGATGAGTTGTACTTTAAATAAACACATCTAATAATCCTCACCACTGCTCTATAAACTTGATTTTTTACATTATATTTTTTGTGGTTTATTTGATTGAATATTCTTTTGACAGACGTCACCAACAACAACTAATCAATCGATTGATATTTGCTCTTTCAATCATGCCATTGGTTGGCCTTTGTCTGATGATAGCTCTGTCCAACAAAATCGATGTTGCTCATTGATACAACACACTGTTGCTGTATCATTTATCATTGTGAGCTCCGGTGGCCTAGCGGTTAAGCACCTGGCACTTGGTGCCAAAGATCACAGGTTTGAACCACGTAAGAGGTCGAAACTTTTCCAGAGATTAATTTCTCGGCTCACAATATCGTGGGTGGCTGACCACGTTAAATGGCGCTGCCGTCTCCACTGAATTATTTAATATAAAGGGGAACGTTAAAAAAACCCTGAGGACGTAAAACACTCTGGAAGTGAAGGGTATTTTGGCTCCATCTTTCCGTACTGCTCCCCTGTGAGTGGTGGGGTCAAGTTGTCACTTTGGCCGAGTTGTCTAACATTGTCAGTGTCATAAATACACTTTTTGTATGAGAACCAGCTATCGTGGCCACATCCAGTTTGTATTGATTGATCAACAACATATTTGGTGCCGGTGATAAAGTTGTGCTTACACTGGCATGGAAAATTCTGACCCAAAGAGTGATGAGTGCATTATTCCTAAAGGCAACCCATGTACAGCTGGCCTATATGATCATAATGTATGATCATAGGTAATCGATTTCAGGGGTTTTTTGGGGGGGGGGAAATAAATTGGTTAATTGGTCTTTGCTCCCAGTTTAGTATGTACAGTCATCACTATTTTGTATTGTGTGTTTTAGCTGTAAGTATAAGACAACCTAGTATAATATTACTTAATATATAATTAATCATATTACATGGTAATCATGGGTCCAAATCTTTTGCACTTCGGTTTTTAGCCCCATCATTAATTGGTCACCTGGTCTTTTGCCTCTTGATCTTTACCACATAGCTTTAAAAAGTTTGATCAGTGTACAATAAACTTATTTTGTTTTGTTATATTTTTAATTTGCTACGGTTCACAAAAAATTATTAAGATCAATAAATAGGTATATCTATATGATTAATTAAAAATAATAAGGATAATGCATAAATTGGTAAATGTCTTTTACAAGATCATTTTAATGCATATATAGATGCAATATAACTAATTTCATTGTTCATATATCAATTGTACTTAAGGACACACTCACTGGAACTTAGAAACTCCCCTTATGATATTACACTCAGGTCTGTTCTAATTGATCAAGGGATCATCATAATCGCAATTGTTGATGACAGACAAAGAATAAAGAGAATAGTTACCAAAACAAATTTAATAAAAGAAGCCACTGATTAAAACCATAATATATACATGCAGATATATATTTCGATTTTATTTAGTTTAATTTACACTCATGATCACCAAAGTCACACTAATGGCCCAAAGTAACTAAGGAGCTAAAGACCGGATCCCTGTAATCATATTACCGAGCTGTAAAAACTAGATCAAAACTGTAATAGGCATTCACAACTTTTGTCAACAATGCAACTTGAAATTCAGACCAGCACCTTTTGTTATTATGTCACATACTTAGTTATTAGTTTGATTGGCTTGTGAATCGCAAAGTACACGTAGCTGGAAACATTACGATAATTGTTTTTTCCACTCGATACATCAATAGCTTAAATAGTGTTTGTTTCTAACCTGTAATCTTGTCTTTTTTCAAGGTGAGAAGAAGCTTGGTAAAGTAGTCACACCTGATCCCTGGAAGGCTGGTGCCAGAAATATAACAGGTATTCAGTTGTCACAGAAGAGCTGTAAATAGTCATTTGTTGGCAGGATTGGGTTTTTTACTGTAAATTTATTTTTTACATTACATCATAAAAAACCTGTTAATAACCATCAAATACTGTAACTTACTGTAAGAAATGTCAAAAATATTTAAAAAAAACTTGGTTCATTATAAGCCAGTTGTACTACTACTAGTCCTAGTATATGTCATTATACGCATTCATTATAAGCAAGTTGTACTAGTCCTAGTATATGTCATTATACGCATTCATTATAAGCAAGTTGTACTAGTCCTAGTATATGTCATTATATGCATTCATTATAAGCGAGTTGTACTAGTCCTAGTATATGTCATTATACACATTCATTATAAGCGAGTTGTACTAGTCCTAGTATATGTCATTATACGCATTCATTATAAGCGAGTTGTACTAGTCCTAGTATATGTCATTATACGCATTCATTATAAGCGAGTTGTACTAGTCCTAGTATATGTCATTATACGCATTCATTATAAGCGAGTTGTACTAGTCCTAGTATATGTCATTATACGCATTCATTATAAGCGAGTTGTACTAGTCCTAGTATATGTCATACACATTCATTATAAGCAAGTTGTACTAGTCCTAGTATATGTCATTATACGCATTCATTATAAGCAAGTTGTACTAGTCCTAGTATGTGTCATTATACACATTTATGCTATAGTGTCTTTACTCAAGAGGTACACAGTTTAGTGTGAATATTTCCAAAATTGAAAAATATTTGCTCAATTGATGCTGATGAAGCTGGGCATGATAGCAGCTTGACAGCTAATTCTAGAAAGTCAATTGGCACTCCATCAGGTCTGAGGGCCTTCCATCAGTTAATCGGAGAGAGCTTGGTTCACACTGGTGAAAAATGTAGATGGAAAAGGTTATGCTAGTGATACTTTATCAGCGAGGTGATGAAACTTTCGTTGGCAGTGTATAATTGCTTTGCAGTAAGATTTACATGTTTGTATGAGGGTTGGAGCATGTAGGCAGCTATTTGTTCATCAGTGGTGGTCAACTAGACTGGGTATTGGGCTATCATAGTGGGGATTAGCCTGTTAACTTAATTGTTATTTATAGGATTACAGTCATGATGTCATTATGTTGTTATCATTGTAATATTTTATAGCTGCATTTTTTTAATTGAGTTTTTTACAGGTCAGCGAAGACATTAATAAACATTAATTAACAGCCTTAATAATGTCTGTGTAAAAAATCTGTCATCCCTGTTTCCTAGTAGCTTCTATGTCAAGCATGAAGTAATGATGAAGATATAGCAGGCTATGTGTAAAGTGACCTTATATAGGTTATGTTCCCCTGAGGAATTTATCTGCAGAATTAATTGGACATAACATAAATCAAGATTACAATATGCCAGTATTTATATGTATATAAGAGAATGATTTGATTCTTCAAGAGAAGGTGCTCTTCAATTAGATAACTAAACATCTGCTGGAAAACAGTATTTGTCATACAAATTATATACCGAAACAAAACAGGTTATTAGCTGACTAATTGATAGGCAGAATGGTAGGCCTAATTCATATAATATGTTTGTTGATTTGCATCATTGGTTTTTAATTTCTTTTGACTTAATATTTTTCAGAAGGGGGTGGAAGAAAGGTAAATGAAAACAAAGCATTGACAGCATCCAAAAATAGGTATGCTGGAAAACATAGAAGTGTCTGGTCTTTAATTCTTCTGTACTTTAAGACTAACTATTATTCATAGCATTTGTTTTCTATATGTTGCTATATTTTTAATGTCACAAACCTCTATATAACTACTTGGTATGTAAGCTATATTTTCTGTGAAAATTTCAGATATTCACCATATTCATCAACTTTTGAGAAGTGTCGAATCTGTAAGAGTTCAGTACATCAGAAAGGATCACATTACTGCCAAGGATGTGCATACAAGAAAGGTATCTCATTTTGGGAAGCCTTTACGGATTCTATGGTTTTTATATAAATATAAATCTATAGTGGGTGGAATAACAAAACTTACTCAGAATTCCTTTCTCAATATCAGATTATTAGTTCAGGATTATTTTGTATAGAAAATGTCAAAATGTATCTTTCATTAAAAAGTAGTCTACTCATGGATTAATCAGTACAATGCAGCATCTTTGCTTATTTTATGCATACATATATTATTCTATGAACAATCTTGATAGACGTTGACATTGAACCACATGCTGTTTGGAGATCTAAAGGCAAAGTGCATGATACCTACCGGTAGTATTCAAGGGCCAAGTTTTGATGTGTTTCAGTAATGCTTTGCACCTGTAATGGCAGCATATGTTTTGTATGCTGTCTTTGGGGTTGAGGTGTGTGCTGGATTGAAAAAGAACTGAGTCAGGGATAATAATACTGGGCCAGTCTTAAAAATAATCTTGTTGGGGGTTACCCGACCGTATGACTCCAAAACCGCCGTATGGAATTGGGAAGAAATGAAAAATACATTTAAACTATTTCTCTTTTTTTAAATATGGCGGCTGAGCATAATACACTTTTATTTGAACTAAAGTTAGGTTGAGGCTTTCAACATCTTTGAAGATGTTCAAACAAGAATAAAGGAGATCGAAGATATCACATTTGTCCAACTATATCGACGTGATTGTAATACGTTGGCTCGGATCTTTTTATATCTGCATCCGAAACAATAAAAAATAGGCGCTTGCGCGTTCAATGATCAACTCTTTTACACCAGCATACACAGTTCCACATCCGAACACTAGAAAACGCACATTTGGTGGATGCACATTGAGTGCTCAGACCTTTAACGCTAATTATTATTAATGTAACATGTCACGTATGTTCACCTGATTTTAGTAATTAAAGCTTCCTCTTTCAGCAACCTGTGTTATTAAAAGGTTAATAATATAAACTGTCAAAATGGATTTTAACAAGTTTCTCATTTTCTTTTTCAGGTATTTGTGCTATGTGTGGAAAGAAGATTATTGACACCAAAGGATACAGACAATCTTCAACATAAATATGTACGAAGAATAATTTTTTTAGACATGGTAATTAATTCCATAACTGACGTTCAGACTTTAATATTGCTAGCTTCTAAAGTAATGTTTTTAATTTGTATAGTTATGGTACGTGAAATGTTGTTATTATTCTTTACTGTATTGTATATACCATTTTTGACAGCAAATGTGAATAAACCGTAGAAAGATAAATAATTATGTTTGTTTTTATAACAAGTTATTTGATAAGCTTATAATGTCAAATTATCACTTCAAAAAGATGAAAACATGTTTGATCAAAGGGTAACTTACATGTGTAACATTCTCATGTTTTAGACTAATATCTAGCAGTTGTAAAGACAAGACAATTTATTCACAATTTCCTATTTACATATAATACATGATTGACATAGTAGAACATTAATGGTAACAGAGAAAATTGAGGGATAGGCATAGCCATAATGGCTGTCTTCCTACCTGCCCACAACTGAATAAAAATAAACAAAACATGGTTAGGGTATGGAAAACATTTGTAGACTCACTATACATATATGCATACATACTATCATACACGTACATATGTACACATACACACATATATATATATATATATATATATATTTATATGCATACACACATGCCTACACATACATGTATGCATAGAGTTATTCTGGTATTTGGGAAGGAGATGGGAAAATCCATGATACAATGTTTGGCTTGTTACGTTAAATGCTTTATCTGTGTATGACATTATTTGAAACACTGCACTTTTAATAACATAGGCTTGGATGATGTGAGCTATTTTAATGACAGAGTAGAAACCATACAGATGTTCATATGTGCTTTGTTATATTTAATACCTAATCAACCGAATATATATTTTTTAATCCAGTTCAATTTATCAGTCTTATTATTTCAAAATATTGTCCGGCTTATAAATGATATGTTTGAATAATTACATTTGCTGTTCAGATATAAAATAAGATAACAAATATATTAAATACCAGTCTGGATTTTCTAATAAGTAAAGTCTTATATTATCAGTTTTACATTTTCCTAGATACTTAGTTGAGCATTAGGTTAAACATATTAGGGTTTAGGCATTAGGTTTTAGCTTAAATATGTGTGACTACAAATGTTGCACGAAATATTCTATAAATTCAAAAATTCATGAAATAATTATACTTATTCCCTTGTATGATTTCACATTGATAAAAAGTCACTGATAATTCTGCCAGAAGGTTCAATAACCTAATAATCAGAATGGAAAGTCCCTAGAAAAGCAGAGTCGGTTTCAGAAAAATAGACCTGTACTTGTGTAAGGGTATAGTTATAATTTAAAAGTAATTTTCCTGTTCTTTGGCCGTTATGAATCGTGTGGTTGGTCAACTGTCTTTCCTCATATGATCAATCATAATTTTCATAACTTGTGTTTTACTGGAGGTTATATGTTTTTACTTGTTATATGCCCTGATGGTATGTGCATGTACCTCATAGTATATACTATAAATATGTTGTAATACTACTATATATAATTATTATCGTATAAAATTACTAGACTAGACTAGATCTACTAGTACTACTTTATAATTCCAATATTGAAATAAGATCACATATGTTTATATTTAATAATTTATGCAGTACAGCATGAATAAAAAATACAATTTTATTAATGAATTACAACTGTAATATATTATAGTGCTATCGTAAATTCTGTATAGTAGAGCATTAGAACTATTTTTTTTTAAATTATAATTTAGTTACAATAGCATTTTGTATCAAAGTTATTTCATGACAATAAATAGTTCAGCTGGAGATTCCGGCAGAGTAAGATTTTGTGGTTCGTCTCTTATGTAGATATCTGTTCCGTGCTTGTTCTCTGTCTACCTAGCGTTATTGCTAAATATGCGGCATCCGGAAAGTTAAGCTCCCTCCCAAGATGACGACTATAAGGCCATTTACCTGTGATGATATGTTCAGATTCCATAATGTGTAAGCTTCTCTCTAATTCTGCATATTATCGCTCATAAAAGCTTGTAACTGTCTAGAATTTGTAATAAAACTAAAAGGCGTAAAGTAAGGCTAAGCTTAAGGAGTAAGGTGCGTAGAAATATTGAATCGGAACTGATTTCCAAGAAAAGAAACATACCGATATATCCTTCAGACAGGTATAGACTTTAAGGGTCAAGTGAGAGCCATTAATTATTGGAAAAGTTGTCTTTACGATCAACTTACTGTTACTAGTCTTACATTTACATGTAACAAAGTAGTTTACCATCATCATGATCATCCATCATGGATGATCATGATGGTAAACTACTTTGCTAGACTAGTTATGGGTTATGGACTATTCATCCTCAGTTGCATTCTCCCTTGTATAAAAAGACCATTCGCCCTTATTGTTATTCACCCATAGGCCTTAATAAAACTTAAAAGGGACTATTCTCCCTTGTTGTGTTATATAATAAAATTAGATATACTTGTGTATAAGCCGCACCTTTGATACCACGAAATCACCGTCAAAAGCGAGTGCGTCTTATACACAGGTCAGACTAAAAGGGAAGGTAATATTTGGCATAATTTATAGGGAAATACAATAATATTATTTTACAACATTAATAATGAATATCTGAACAACAAATTAATTAGGTGTGTTTTTGCTGTTTTCTTTCAAAGCCAAACTTAATCGTGATAACCGCCAGTTAGTAGCGTGTTGTCAGGTAATAATTTATGGGTAATGTAGTGAGGGTCAGACTGTCGCTGGTACCAAGGCTGTCTGGGAATGGGCAGCGCATGATTTATTATCTAGAGGTGTCAAATGATCCGGATCACAGCTAATCTATTTGATGCACAGGGACCTAGAAAGCACAGGAATCCAGTAAAGTACGACAATCTGATCCTACAAAGGGTGTAGGTCCAAATTGGCTGCAATATGGAAATGGTCGCACTATGACCAATATAGCTGCCTCCATAAACTATTAGAGGCAGATTTAATTTTTGGTCTATTTAAGAGATGTCATTACTATCGAAATGTGTCAGTGTGTGTAATTGAACGGAACAGCAAATGAGGCAATGCAAAGAATGACCATAGAAGCCACATCAAAGGAAAATAATTACAGTAAACAATGTGTTAATTACTTCCAAAGCTGGCACATGGGAAATACTAATAAACTACTTCAAACAACATTACGGAAACGAATGCACAGTAGCAGACAACCTGAAGCGGCCGTTGTTACACAGTGGGTGAAAACGGCCTGGAATTAAATTGACCCTGACATTATTACCAAATCGTTCAAGAAGTGCTCTATCAGCAATGATTTAAATGGCAAGGAAAATGATATGTAGTCGGATGAACAGCATGACAAATCTGACTTGGACGAAGAAGGTGACAACATGTATGATGACACATGAACAGATACAACAGATGTTCAATGAAGATAGTGATGATGATGAAATTTGGGCTTTGAATAAATGTGCTGATTTTAGTGTGTCTTATAGTACACATGTTTGACTCTAGGGGGGTTTATTGGTCCAAAAACCTGGTGTGTCTTATACATGCATGCAGCCTATAATCAAGTATATACGATATATATATATATATTTGTCTGTTTGAAATGAAATGTGACCTGGTCAGTTCACATTGTAAGTTCCGGGCCTAGCTATTAAGCACCTGGTACTTTGTGCCATGGGTCACAGGCTCGATCCCATCATGAGGTCAAAACATTTCCAGGAACTAACATTGTGGGTGGCTGACCATGTTAAATGGCACTGCTGTCTGCACAGAATTTATTAAAATAAACGGGCAATTAAAGACTACTTGAGGACATGATACACTCTGGAAGTGACCACCCTCAGGGTATTTTGGCCCCATCTTCCTGTACTGCTCCCCTGTGAGTTGTGGGGGAGGAGTTATGAACAACCACTCAATAAAAGGGACCACACTGGAAATAAGTGTTTATGCTTTCATGTGCTATCACTGTTTCATGATCATAGATCATGAAATGAAAGAAAATCAATCAAGCATTGTTGATATTACATTACAACTACATTTACAAATAATGACTCTGGGCGCTAACACCGATGACTGAATTCCAGCAAACAAAGATCTTCATATTGTGGGAAGATTATGTTGTGAAAAACTTGGATGGAAAAGAGCTTCTCTGTGAGTCGGCAAGATCCACAAACCATGCACACGGATTTAAACTTCTGCTATGTACTGGAATATATTTTGCTGCTGTTGTCAATTTATTTGATTATTTGGTAATAAATTATATTTTAAATATTTGGTAATAAATGGTATTTTAACTAGAGTATGCATATATATATATATATATATATAATCGAGGGCAATAGTTCCTGAAGACGAATATAAAACAGGGCGAAATTAACTGCAAGGTGAATAAAATTGAGGGGAATAGACCAGTTCCCATGATCATTAGTACACATTGCTTTATTAGGCACGAAACAGCAAAAACATTTTGTGATGATGTTATCATTGAATCAGTAACATGTATTAATCATGATTAGACTAAGTCCAGATTAGTCTGTGTCGTGCATAATCTCTTTTCTTGCTCCGTTTCTTCAAAATGAGGCTGTTTCATGAAAGAAGTCCATTTAATGTTTTTACTCACTGCAGAAAGTATCTGATATCCATTTATTTACTTAATCAACTCTGAACAAGGAACATGTGTTAAAACAGGACAGTTCAGTCATCCATTGTCTAATGCTGGAGTTAAATCACTTTCCATCTTAAGTTTATCTTATTACTTACTAATACTGTGGTAAACTGTAGAGTGCTTTCACTTCTGGACTAACAGTAATCAGGTTTAGATCAAGTACATCAGTATACTTGTTTTGTCAATATCTTCAAGTATGAGTGTGAATACATTTAAAGGTAATTGAGTACAACTACATTTTTAACAATAATTACTGAAGCATACTCATTGAGTTAGGGTGATATGAAACTAATTATATAATTAACTCTTATACAAATATACGTATCTTTGTTTATTTGAATCTTTTTGTCAATGATATTCCACATGTTTTGTATGTAAACAGAAGAAAAAGAAATGAATTATCATTCATATATATATATATATATATATATATATATATACAATGTTTCCCCTGGTTAAAAAGAAGTGCAAGGCAGTACATTTATGCAGTTAAAAAACCTAATAAGCAAAGAAAAAATTGCTGGTCGATGCATGATATAAACAGGAACAGGCTTCAACAAGGAGCATACCATAATCTGGTGAAGGAACTAGAATTTGATGGGGAGAAATTCCAACAATACTTCAGGTTGACCAGAGAATCTAAAATCCAACCAAATTGTTCGGGAAACACTTGCCCCGACCCGATATTCTGGATTCCCCCATCCACAAGTTGTGGTAAGAATTGCTACATGGAGCGATTCAGTTTACTGCATACACATCGATACGCAGCAATACTATAATTTTTCTGTGATTTTGAGGTAGTAATTATTTTTGGTAATGGTTGTTTTCCGAAATGGATTAATTTAAAGTTAGTGCCATTTGTAGTTGCACTGTCCCCCGTGGGTAAATCTTTTATGTGCAATGTACATGTGTTTGCTCCTGCCGAAGGTCTGTTATGTTAAGGAAGAGTGGCTAATTTGGCTACTGCACAGGGTGACCAAAACCTACACTACTCCATTTAAATCGTATCATACATCTGGACATAATAATAATGTATATTTAATAAAGCGCCCTTACTAGCAGGAGCCATTCAAAGGCGCTGTACAAATAATATGTAATATAATAGTACCCCAAATAATGTCTGTAAAAACCCTGTAATGATTTAAAAGATAATAATTATTTATCTGTGAAAGCGACCTTAAATAGGTGTGTTTACAACCTATTCCACAAAGTGGGGGCTGCAACACTAAACACACAATCACCATATGACTTGAGCCGAGACACTGGCACCTGCAATAGTATCTGACTGGATAACCTGAGTTTTCGGGATGACTTTCTAATGGAAACCAGTTCCCTCAGGTATTCTGGTGCCATATCATTAATAGATTTATAAGTTATTAACAGAATCTTGAAATGAATACGCTGTCTAACAGGTAGCCAATGTAGTTTTTGAAGAATTGGGGTGATATGATCATATTTTCTAGTATTTGTTACAATGCGAGCTGCACTATTCTGAATTTGCTGAAGGCGATTAATGTTATAATCAGATATGCCATATAACAGGGAGTTACAATAGTCTATACGAGATGTAACAAAGGCATGAACTACAGTTACAAGTGATTCTTGTGTCAAGAATGCTTTTAAACAGTGGATGTTCTTAAGATGGTAGTAGGCAGCTCGGCATACTGATGTGACATGTTCATGCATGTTAATACATTGGTCAAAAATAACCCCTAGATTTTTTACTGACCCATTAGGGGTAATCAAAGATGCACCCATCTGTAATGCTGGTGTCATTAGGGATTTAACACAATGTGGTGATGCCAAATATAAAATATTTGTTTTATTATCATTTAGTTTTAGAAGATTTTGAGTCATCCATAGCCGAATATTGGCAATACAATGTTCTAAATGTTTCAAGGAAGAGGAAAAATTTAACTCATTGTCAGGATCCAGTGATATACAGCTGAGTGTCATCAGCATACAAGTGATATTTAACCCCATATCGCTGCGCAATGATCCCAAGAGGACGGGTATACATTGTGAAAACCAGAGGACCAAGAACTGAACCCTGTGGTACACCAGATAACAAAAACTGAATGTCAGATAAAATACCACGAACAGACTCTCTGGGAGCGTTGTTCCAGATAGGATCTAAACCATTCAAGTACTCTACCTGACAGACCAAACATGTCTTTTACCCTAGAGAAAAGTACATTATGGTCAACTGTATCAAATGCAGCAGACAGGTCCAGAAGAATAAGTATTACTGCCTTACCTTGATCAATTGACATCATAATATCATTTTTCACTCGAACCAAGGCTGTTTCAGTGCTGTGACCACTTGTATAGGCAGACTGTAGTGATTCATTAAGGTTATTATTGATTAAATATTTGTTTAGATGGAAAGCAAATGCCTTTTCTATCACTTTAGATAAAAATGTAAGATTTGAAACAGGTCTGTAATTGTTTAGAATATTACAGTCCATAGTGTGTTTTTTTATTAATGGTTTTACAAGGGCAGCTTTCGTGGATCTTGGGAAAACACCCAGAGATAATGATTTATTAACTATATTTGTAATTGGGTTTATCAGAACATCCAGACAATCTTTCACAAGCCATGTAGGCATAGGGTCAACTGCACAGAAAGCATTAGATGACTTTTTCAGCAACTGTCTGATATCAGTCCTGTAAAAGGCTCAAATGTATCCATCATGGATATGCAGGACTCTTCTACGAATGGCTTACCCTGTGATAAGGTGCTGGACTGGAACCCACTATGTATATTTAATATTTTTTGACAGAAGAAGTTATTAAAACAATGGGCCATATCTTTATCTGAGTTGATATTATTTGGAAGGACAGTTTGACTTTTATGTAATACTTTATTCACAACACTGAAAACAGTCCTTTGATTTCCCTTGGATGCTTTGATCTTTTTTATTATAATATTCAGATTTAGCAGAGGCAAGGGTATTTTTAACAAGAATTTTACTGACCTTGAACATTTCAAAATGAACACACAAACTGGTCCTGATCCACAGCCGCTCACGATACCTTATGGAAGAGCTCTTACATTTTTGCCATATCCGCATACAGCGTGTACGAAATTTTAGCTTAATATACATTGTTGCTAAATGCATGATGTTGCAGAAATGTATATGATTTTGTTGCATTGTTTTATAATGCTTGCTGATGATGAAATGTTGTGAAATAAAAATATTGTGTTGCCGAAATTGCAACCATGTGGTGATTTTGGCATGTTTGCGAAGAGTCGTTATAGGAAATCAGCCTTGCTCGTTAAATAGCAGGGGAAACCCTGATATAGGAACAACTGTGTCACCATACATAATTATAATCTCAACAACCTGTTTGTTCATATTTTTAATAACAGAATCAGGTGAATATAATAATGTGGGGATTATGGTTTTTAAGAGTGTTTGGTTATTGCTGAATCATAATTGACTAGTATTCTCTTCATGTGGGTTTAAATGTGACTTGTATCTCTGTTCTGGGATGATTCCCAAGGAATTTCCCCCTTAGCAATATGTCCTAGGTCTGGCAAGTGTGAGTTTAAACAAAATTACTTGTTCACTGTATTTTATGATCTGTATGAAATTGTAATTAGTATTTCTTTGCATTATATAAATATATATACTGGTTATACTTATAGTGATACCTATGATATAGTACCACTTTCTGGTGGCTGCTTTAAAAAACAATTTTAACAAAATAAATCTTAAAATTGTTTCTGAATGATACTGTTAATTCCGATTTAAAACTTTTTGCGATCTAATGGCAACTTTGATTTACATATTTTTTCTTCTTTTTGTTGCAGGAATCTAGACCCCCTAACAGAAACAGTATCCTTTGTCACAATATCAGTATGTGTTTTTGTATATATACACACATATTCCTTTTTTAACATTTTCATGGTGAGATTAAGCAGCCAGAAATACAGGCTTGTATAATCTTTTTTCCTTGTCTGAACCTACTGATCTCCAAATGAATATGAAAGAATGACAAAGTTTGTACTTGAAATATGGCATGCCACAGAAGATTATAACAAAAAGTGAATCAGATCTACATACCTATCTAAAAGCCTTAATTAATGTGTGGACACACATATATACATAACACTTATAACTGAAATTGGAGACTGTTTAGAGCACTGTAAATCTATAGGGCATGGTTTAAAAATTGCACTAAAGTAACTGTGTTTGTGTGACATTCCTTATACTAAAAATATTTTCTTACTCTAACATCCAGTTTAAGTATGAATGACATACATATTTTTCATAGAGTGTAAAAGCTGTGTATTATTATCATTACACATACTGGTATATTACAGTCATTCATTAGTCAATATAAGATGCTTCAAATATTGTGTGTGTGCATGCAATTATTTAGGTGGGTGTTCCTTAAGTGACCATCAGTATGGGTTGCCTTTCTACATGCAGTATCTGGCTCACTGGCCAGAATACTTTCAGGTAGCAGAATCTCCAAGTGGTGAGATAATGGGATATAGTAAGTCTTGTATTGATTATATTCTCTTTTTTTAATTCAGACCATTTAAAGATAGTTGTATTCACATCATTAGAAATGTGCCACTGCAAAAAAATTATTAATTTCCAGTATACTGGTCACGAAGAAATATTTTCACAATATAAAAATGCTCATTTAAATTTTTTACAATTAACTTCGGCAATTTTATGGTGTTGTCCCCTTATGTTTGTTTTCATTTCAAGATTTGTAGATAATTGATTCTATAATTTGTACATTGTTCCATGTCCATATACATTAACTGTCAATCTCTTTCTGGGATGTTCTGTGTAATGACCTGAATGAAAACTAATTTTCAGTTATGGGGAAAGCAGAGGGTCATGCTGAGAACTGGCATGGTCATGTGACAGCCTTGACAGTGGCACCGGACTTCCGCAGGTTAGGTCTAGCAGCAAAGCTGATGAACATCCTTGAGGAGATCTCAGAGAAGTAATTATGTTTCCGACATCAAAATAGTGTATGATAATGTAACAAATCTTTTTAGACTTGGTATGATTGATCCCAGAGGCAAAACCAGAAGGTTGTACTTTTAAGAATTTTGTAATGGTGGTTTATAATTTTAACATACTTGACAGTCAAATATAAACACACTGCTGAAGCAGTAATTTTGAATTATCTGTTCTCTCTGTATACGGGTGGTACCTTCACTAATTTAAATATTACTCTGATATTTTGGCTAATATGCAAAGCCTTATTAGTAACTACACAAAATTCATATATGCTGTATAAATGCTATAGATGTACCACCATATGCTCAGGCTCTGTTATTGATGTATTTATTAACAGGAAACATTGTCTGTTTGTGGACCTATTTGTCCGCGTTTCAAACCAAGTGGCAGTAGATATGTACAAGAGGCTAGGTTACAGTGTATATAGACGAGTGCTTGAGTACTATTCAGGCGAGGAAGATGAAGATGCATTTGGTTAGTGTTTTCTCACAACATTTCAGTTGACATTTTCTAATGTTTAATGAAAAACTATTCCAGCAGTAAGTGGGCTTTTCCTCTCTGTGATGTGTGAAGTAGGTTTTTCATTATGACAATAAAAAGGAGACAGCTCCTTTTAGTAATCAATAATCTATCTGTTCTCTCCTTAATCCCCTCCGACAAACACACACACACACAATGTATGTGTGTGTGTAAATGACTAGTTTGCTGTCAGTGTCGGGGAACAGTAATTACTAAATTCAAGTTAAAGTTCTGAATTTTTATGTTCCAAGAACCTGTAGTTTAATGGATCAAATTTGGTAAGCACCTAAATTTCAAATCAATTTGCTAAATAATGAACTTTCATGAACCCAGATGAAGATTGCTAAACATTGGTTTGATCACCAGTGGCGACTCTTGTCAACTCTTTTAGGGTTTGGATAGGATAATCATTTCCAGTTTGATCACTAATCTGGCAGTTATAGTTAATTCCATGTGAAACCATTGTTGTTGGATAAAAAAAGGATTAGCACATAGAACCAATGTTACTGTGTTTGTGAATTGTTTTGTACACCATTTTCTGATTGGCCCAGCAGGCATTATTAGCCAATTATGCACATCTCACACTGAAGTTTTATAATCCTATGCACTCTGTACTGATATCGTTACTAATCTTATGATGGCCACCACCTTCTCAACAAATGACAACACACAATAATGGAAGTGTCTAAGGAGCCAATCTCCAAACAAGCTAGGAAAAGATCATTTCAGTAGTCATGGTGTGATGATCTTCCATGGTTAAAAGTGAGAAGAAACTACATCATTGGTTCAGGTATAGAACCTGGTGGAGCTAAGCTGAATGCTTTATGAAGGGATATTATTTTTTAAGTTGGAGAGTATGAAATTGCACAGAAAGACCAATCATAAATTAATTTGCACACTCAACGATGCCTACATAGGTATTACTTTCTCAGTCAGAAATGGCATGTTAATGGTGGCTCAGAAATGTTTGCTAAGGATGTCAAAATATGATGCATGGTCATATTTTCACACATGTAATCAATTAGACAAATGTTCAGTTATAACATGAACAAATATTTTCAGTCTGCAATATATTTTACTTCATGAATAATACGTCAAACCTTCTAAATCCTGCTGCTCTAAGTAAATGGTGTACATTATAAATACTCTTATCTTAGATTAATTTCTTATATCAATATGAGCCAAAAGCAAAATTAGCATATGTGATACATGTTCCAGGTGTATTAATTTTTGTTGCGACTGAAAATTCATTAAAACAAGCTTTAACACTGCGTAGCCCTCTCATAACTTAGAGACATTTACAGAGGCTCCAGTCTGAAACATCTTGAGGTGGGGTTACTGTGCAATTCCCCAGATGAGAATCTCATCTCATGGTGCAAGACTCACTTCTTGTCTACCAACTTATTTCATTGGCCACTTCTTTTGTTGACTATAGACTTGTTTCATTAGACAGTAACATCTTTCATTGACCATTATCTTGTTTTTCATTGATCAATAATAATAATAATAATACATTTTATATAGCGCTCTATATAATTGGATTAAAATAACCCTAAAGTGCTTGGGTAATGACTCTTTACATTGGCCACTGACTTGTTTTGTTGGCCACTAACATGTTTCATTCACCACTGACTTGTTTCATCGATGATTAACCTTCTGGAGAAGATAGACAACCGTACCCACTATCATTTCATCACTTTGTTGTTACTCTAATTACAGGAAAACTTTCACACATCAGTTACCTATATTGCTGTTTACCACAGCACTTTATTGTAAACTTTATTAGTTTTATGGTTACCATTTCAATGACATATAGAAGTTTTTTTAACCATGATGAAATGTAGATTTTACACTCAAGGTTTTTACCCATGTCTTTTCCAAATGTGACATCATGTTTAACATCCTAATTTGCCAATTAAGCAAAGTCTGTCACTCTTAAGTAAATATGAAAGATAGAGGAAAACATACATATTAATCATTTGGTGCTGAATTTGATATATGGTTCTGTACAGTATATATATATATATATATATATATATAATCAAAGTGAAAGCTTTATATTTTGTTTCTGACACTTTAATTGAATACAAATCAACTTTTCAAAATTATAAAATAGCTCCATTCAAAATGCTACCCCCATGAGTATGTTATGTTCCAAATTACTATGGATGTTAATGGACTTTTTATTTTCATGTCATGTGCTGAATAGCACCTAGGCTACGAATTTGTGTCCATCTTTTTATCCACCTTGGAAAACAGAACGAGATGTAGCATTTTTGTCTGGGCCTCAGAAGTCAAAAGATCTTTAAAATATTCTAGGCCATTTTCATAGATTAAATTCTTCATCCCGAAAGACACCCAACATTTAGATACTTCTCAGGTATTGTTTGCCTTGTCCAACCCGGAAACTATCTTTCATAAATCATTGGCAGATGGATAGCAAGCTCAGACTTGGGTGATAAAAAATATTAACCACTACTAATTATATTTTAATTGACATATTCATACACCTTACCAGTTCATATTATATTGTTGTTGTTGTAGATATGAGGAAGGCATTATCACGAGATGTCCATAAGCAGTCAGTCATACCACTGCCTCATCCGGTACGTCCAGAAGAGTTGGAATGACCATGAGTCCGGCAAGCAGTTGGACCTTCCTCCTTCAGTGGTCTCTTCAAAGTCTTACCAGTCATAGCCATTCTTACCCACTTAATTCTGATGCATGTTGTTATGCATGATGCATATTGTTATTTTCCAGTTTTGTTTATGGAGGTAATTAGAAGTGATTCCAAGTTGACCTACCATCTGTTGTGAATGCAATTAATCATGACAGCAGTAGAAGTTAGCCATTTATTTTTGCTTAGAGTCTAAAACACTCAATGATAGGAATCCATATCCTAGTGAGAAGCATGTGCAAAGCCATGAATGTATTTATTTAGCTATTAAATTGTATTATTTTGTTTGTATCAATTCTGTATTAACTCTTAGGCTTTGAGAACATTATGCCCATCTGCCAGTATTTAGCTGTCTTCACTCTGTTCATCTGTTTGCCGGATATTAATGATTATGTTGCAAGGATATTGCAGCATGATCTAATTTGTTTTTTTTGCTATGTTTCATATTATGTTCAGTGAAATAAAATGTGAAAGATTACAGTTTTGCAATATTTCTAGTAATTGTCTCCCAAAAAATTCATATGAAATAATGGACACATTATGGCAAAACAAATTATGTTACATTTAATTATAAATAATTATAATAGCAATGGTTTACTTGACAACCCTGCATAATTATTAATATTTACAACAACACAAATTAAGGAAAATATTGTGAACTGTGAAAATGCTGTGAATATGGTTACCACTGAATTTACCACATTATTTATACAGCTATTCTTTCTATTTTAGTGATATACCACTAGCTTATTTTCACTAACTTCAAGGTCAATAAAAAATATCAGTACCAGTAGTTCTTTATAGAACAATTGTTTCAGCACATCGTAGCCTGCAAGAGTTTCAATTGGATTTGATTTAATAAACAAAGGCGATTAATCTGATTTATCAGTAAGGCTAAAAAAGACTAATAATTAAATAGCTTTTAACAACTGCTATTAGATGTGCAATTCTGTGATGCCCGTTATTATTTCCAAATAATTTATAGCTTCTTGTAAAGGAACAAACATTTATATGATTTCATCACTTATTGTCATATTTATTTAAATTAGCAGCTTATCTCTGTGTAATTAAATAATGAGACTAACCATGGCATAACATTAAGAAATGCTGCAGTGTAAAGAATATTTCTGTTAGCAATATTAATCATACATTGGTGAGCTGTTAAAAATAAATAGAGCTATGTATTTTCATAATATAAACGAAATATTCCATGATATAGTTGATACAGCTCAGAATCAAATTTTTTTAATTTATAAAAGGGTTAAGGTCTGCACTGCAATTTGTTTTCTCTAACTACTGCACCATTGAAACACCTTACATCCATGAAGAATGATCCATAGACAAAGCCAATGAAGATGCTGATTATTAGGTGACTGGTGTGTGACTGATGTGTTTACATCCAATATAGCTATTGATATGTGGTGTGTTGTACAACCAAGCTGATTTCATTGAAATATATTTCTTTATTTACATGCTTGTCATTTAAAAAATGTAAATGATTTCTTTCTCTGCACAAGTGACCACTTCACACACACACATACCAGCATATATGGTATGATACAAGCATACCCACATGCCATACCCAAGAACACTATATATATATATATATATATATATATATATAATTACAAAACTTCTACTGTGCCAGTATCCTCAAAAAGAATAGTGCTCAGTGATGAACCAAGTACATGGGTTGGGCAAACTCATAGTCCAGGTATAATGCAGTTCATCAACAAATGATCAGATGGAGTGAAAACTTTATATATATATATATATATATATATATCATTTAATCAACAAATGTCATTGTACAGGAGCTCACAGGTGATACTGATTTCATTAACTTTTTTTTTATAGTGACAGCAAATTATCATCATTATATGTTGACATAATACAATCTTACTATCCTAGACCTTGAGGTTCATGTAAAACATGTACATATAATGGCTTCTTTCAAAAGAACATGAATGTCTGTCTTTTTAATTTATTCAGCATAGACAATATCAGAATATTGTTTTGCACTTTTGAGGTACTAAAATTATTGGAATGCTTGTCTTGCCTTTTTATTTTGGTCAAAAACGTAACACCTCTTTATTGTAAATGAACTGTCTTTAATAAATATTTGTATACTATGATGTTGGTGAAAATATAATTATTATGCCTTGTAGTTCCATATTTATTATTCTAAGATTGACAACTCATTAAATGAATGGAAATAATCTATAAAAAAACTAATTTGGGTAAATCAAACATACACTGGTCAATATCGACATTATAATAATTAATGCTCACTATTGTTTAATTCATTCTACTCTGTATATCAATCGATCATGAATCAAATTTGTATATTTAAACGAGATCAGATCACCCCCATATGGTAAACCGGAATGAAGAATACTTTAAGAAACGTATAATAGTCTATATTACATATAAAAAATTAAGACAAATTCAGATCTAGATGGAACTAATTCACCTTTCACAGTGAATTCAATGTCAATGTAGTCTAGATATTATAATACAATTTCACAAATATGCTAACCATTAAAAAAAATGTAAGCTTATGTGTAATTAGGTAATATTAAAAAATTGCTTGTGTTGAAAACAAAGTTTTCCTCTTTTACAATCATTAGTGTACAGTGATTAGAGGTCTAGACTAGTTTAAATTTAATAGTATAAATTTCTCATTTTCTGTACAATCAATGAATTACAATGTTTGTTTCAAAATAATAAATAATGTTAAAATGCATTCTCTTCGAATTAAATAATGATATACGTGATTCTTCAATCACTATAGAAAAATTTAACGGGATTTACTCATAAAAAAATAATTGCACAAGAATTTTAATCTTGCCTTATAAACTAATGGTCGTCACACGCAACGCATACGCAATAAGAACCGATACAACGGAAGAAGGAATCCCCATAGATCGTTAACATTGTAGAATGATCACTGAATACGTTCAGAAATAAATATTTATATTAGTAACCTGTTGTGAAGCAATTTTAAGAGGTCAATAAGCAAAACATCAATATAGAAATGATAAAACCGTCGGATTGTCTGTCTAAAAATAGCATGACCCAAGGTCATTGAAGAAAGGTAAAGCCCAGCAAAGTCTCGTCGTTAGTAACTTTGAGCGTTATTTCCCGTGATTTGGAGTGTTGGGCTATTTTGGCAACCCACAGAACGACCAGCAAGTTGGAATAATTCACTAATTTGTACACTCTTGTCGTCCCGAACTGCACGTTTTAAGGTTCTTTTGTTGCTTTAGTTATTTTGCTATGTCGTAATTCGCGAAGTGCTGCGCATACGTTCGTCCTTGCTGGTCTACTCGCCAGTTGTAAAATTCCGACTGACAGTAACCACGGCTTTTTATGGCCGTCAACATAATCAAGGCATGCTTTGACCCTGGATGAAAGCAACTCGGGACCAATACGTAATAATTAGAAGAAGGAGGCCTTTTTACACTATATTAAAATCGAAATTAGCACTATGACATCCAAAGTCGTAGACAGAATCGACCCTTTCCACAGCAAGGCCTCAATAAAAGGTCGAAAACAGAAAAGGAGTCAGGGTTCGTCTCATTATAGGACTAAAGGACCATCAGAGCTTACTGCTCTGCCACAACTAAAAGGTATACAAATAGATAGATATATATTTTATTTGTTGTGAAT
Source organism: Paralvinella palmiformis (assembly GCA_025642065.1). NCBI lineage: Eukaryota > Metazoa > Annelida > Polychaeta > Terebellida > Alvinellidae > Paralvinella > Paralvinella palmiformis. The sequence continues at coordinate 475,567 of JAODUP010000083.1, forward strand.
CTTGTCTAAAAGAATCAGCATTTAAGTAATGGTGTTTTGGCTACTTTGCTGGTGGTTTGAAATATTTAATTTTCATCAACTTGGTAAGTTGAAATGCTTTCATTGTGTTGCTTCATCATCAGTTCATGTTAGTTATGTTTTTTAAATTTTATTACTAACAATGTAAATGTGCTATAAAGTGCTTTGGCTGGTAAAAAAGCATGAGATGGCAGCATCATTCATGTTAACAGACTAACAAATGTCTGTTATAGCGTACATTACTTCCTGGACAGAAAACCAAGTGTGGGTCACTTTCAGTAACAGAACTGAAAAGAAAACCAATCCTAACAGATTAAACAGTTGTTTATGCTGAAGAAATTATGCTTTATGTTGTTGTTTATCCACACTAATTAGTTTCCTCTCCTCAAAAAGGATTCATGAATATATTCATTTTCACAGTAAGACATCACCTGTATCTTTTAATGTAGAAACAAAATGCTGAATTGATTGACCTATATTTGTATATATTTTATTTACCCAGTGACATGAATCATCTACCTCTTGTTTTAAAATAACCTGCTCTATTATATATATAGATTCTATTGGCTGCCACGGTGACAGACAGTAATATGTTTCAGCCAATAAGAGAAACTACCTGTGATTCATCGGTTTGGAGTCATTATAGACAAGTGTATTGTTAAATTATTTATAAAATGTATTAAGCAGCTTTCTAATTGAAAGGGTGGAGAATAATACAATTATTCCATGGTAATAACAATCTTTTGGTTATAGTTTGACTGTCTCTAGCTGGCTCATTTTTATATGTGTAAATATAATATAGGTTGATACCATATTTGTTGTTATAATTTTAATACTGAAAAGAAATTCAGAAAGCAAATCAGCATCAAAAAAAAATATTGTACTAAAATGTTTGTTTTATAATGCATTATTGTCACTTGCTCTCCTTTATCCATCAAGTAAAATGTAACATGTAAACTGTTTTTGCTTGGTTTTTGTTTGATATAAGAGGTGTTTTACTAATAATTTGATATTAATGGTATCCACTTGAAATTTTGCATCATGCATGCTAATTTAAATGTCATCATACATTAACACACATCAATATATCCTTCATTCATCACACAGTAGAACACTAGTATGCTGTAGTATAGAGCTTCTACACAGTAATTATGTACCTGGTGTTGATAAGGCTTTCTATATTTACACAATCAGGTGATTGTAATCTCCCTTTCAATCAGTTACTTTGCCTTGTACATCATAGTGGTAGAAGGACTAATATTAGTTGTTACAGCATTTGGTTTAAAAGGAAAATAATGTGCTCTTTGTCTGTATGTATTTGGTATAGAATTTATTTTGACATAACTTATTAATATGTATTCTGACTCATTTTAGCTCCCATGTGTTCACAAACTATGTAATATGTTTACTTTGGCCAGGTGCTTGAAACTAAGTAGGCCAATGTGTCTCAAGTTTGGGGGTGATTGAGTGCACATAGATTTATAACAATTTTAATTAAAGTCATCCATACACCTGGTTAGGTAGCATCTCGGTTTCATCTGATGTGATTTTGAAGCAGTTTGAATATAAGGTGGCTAGGAATTACTTGGTCTTTTCTTAGATATCCACTGATAGGCAGAAATCTGAGTTATATGTCTAGTTTTTCTATGGTCAGGATTCTCATGGCTGGCTTAGACTTAAATGGAGAGGTCACCAGGTATTAGTGATATAATGCTTAGCTGTGCTGGCAGCTCTGAACCAGTTCATTGTTGTAGACTGCTAGTAGATGTCACAAGAGGGCAAGTTCTCTAAATGAATATATGTATCCTTATAAGTGGCTACAAGAAAAGATTGTTGTGTATTAATTAAATAACAAGTGCATATGATGCTTATGGCATGGTTTGATCCACCTGTAGAATAATATAACCAACTTGCTTTGTTTTTTTATTTTGATATGCAGTCATCACTGTTTGAACAACAAACCCTTTGATGGTCATTTCTAAATTAGGGGCACCATGTTTGTATAGCAAGATCTTTTAATGGCATTTATTTAAACCTGTCACTTTCAGACACTCCTCCCTCAGAGCAACAAGATTTGTTCATCAAGAAGCTGCAGCAATGTTGTGTCGTATTCGATTTCATGGATCCGGTAGCGGATTTGAAGAGCAAGGAGGTGAAGCGGGCTTGTCTCAACGAACTTGTAGATTATATCACAGCCACACGAGGGGTCCTCACAGAACCAATATACCCGGAGGTTGTTAAAATGGTGCGCATTATCTTGTTACAAGTTGTAGTTATTTTCAGCAAGACTAGTTGTATGCAGATTGAGAGTCTTTTGAGATGATGGCTATTTATTGTATCAAAATGTTCTGGCATTTCATAATGTTAAACTAATTAATTCTGAAAAGAATCAGAACCAAGATGCTTATATTGAGGATGTTACCCTAAAAAATAAATGAAACAAAACACCCTGCATACATACACACACACTGTGTGATTGTTTTGAACTAACCTTTGAGTAAGTAGTGTTTGAGGTTGTTAGAAGTTGACAGTTTAGGTGGACGATATTATCCATAATTGATTTTCTTCTTTCATATGCAGATTGCTTGTAATATATTTCGCACATTACCTCCAAGTGACAACCCTGACTTTGATCCTGAAGAAGATGATCCAACACTAGAAGCCTCATGGCCACACTTGCAGGTAGCGTACTCTGTGGGCTCTGATTTCATTGAACAGTTTTACTATTGTATTAATATATATATATATATATATAAAACTTGATTATGAAATTTACATAATTTATTTTTTCCTCATTTAACTTATTGTAGATTGTCTATGAGTTTTTCCTGCGTTTTTTGGAGTCACCTGATTTCCAGCCCAGTCTTGCAAAGAAGTACATCGACCAAAAGTTTGTATTACAGGTAATGTACATACCAGTGACAAAACAGTATGTGCACATTCTGATTATCACAGAATACCAGAATATTTATCTCCTATTTGAAGTGTATCCTGAATGTATTTTTCAGAGCAAAGCTGCTAACTTAGTAAAATTATTAGTGCTTGTTTTAAGCTGGTTTAAAAATAATTTTGAGGGTATTATTATCTAAACGTTTGCAATTGTCCTGATTAGATGTTACTGATTATGCAATCCGGTTATTGACATGGTTTTGTTTTGGTATGTAAAAGATATATATGTTTCATAGTGAAAAAAGAAAAGTTTATACCTCTGCACATAGGTAATAGTCCTGGATCTAGTTCTATATTATAATGGGTCTTGTGTATTGTTGTAATTAATTTTACTCTATGCTATAAACAAGCCTACAAAGAGATATGTGATTTGGTTAAGTGTATTAGCACTTAGATAATTGAGGTTCAGTAGTATTTATAATATTTACTGTGATGTGTGCATAATATTTCAGAGATTATGATTTGCTGTGTATACTTCTAAAATTGTTTTATTGAAGCATGCATTTACACCATATTGGAAATTAAGGAGATACAAACCCAAATAACAAAGCCAAAACTGTTATCTTTTAATTTGTAAGATGATGTCGAACTCCGAGGTACATCTACAAAGATTCTCAGCTTTGCCAGAAGGAATTAAGTGCATGCCACAATATAAAGAATCATGTACATTAATTGTACATAAGATCATGTACATTAATTACATGTCACAGCCAATTTGGTCTTACTAATAAAGAGAATTATTTTCAGCACCTTGACTTCCCATGAATATTAGATTAGACTGAAATTAAACATGGAAATAAACTAAACTATAGTATCGTGTATCAGTTGTGGTGTGACCATATGTTAGAATTAGTTCTTCCTTTTACTTTCAGTTGTTAGAATTGTTTGATAGTGAAGACCCAAGAGAGCGAGACTTCCTCAAGACAGTTCTACATAGAATATATGGAAAGTTTCTGGGGCTTCGTGCATTCATCAGGAAACAAATAAACAATATATTTCTCAAGTAAGTGCAGATTGCCTTTCAGTGGTATGCAAGCAGATTGAACTTGGTTTTAACTATCTAGATTGCACACACACAAGGAATGGGTAAAATGAATAAAAAAGCTGCTGTTAAATAATCTTAGAGGTGGTTATAAGCTTTTATGTTATTCTTAAGCAATTTTTTATTGTTTATTTTATAAATGTGTTACTCCTGGTCACCAAAATGGTAAAGATTTCTGCCATAATGTTTTTGCAATAAGTAATTCTAGAGTTGGATAGTTACCAGTTGTTAAATTATTGCAATGTTGCAAAACTTACAATAATGTTTCAAGTATACTAAATGATTAATTATTTCAGAGCGGCGAATGCTGTATTTGAAATAAAAACTAAATGTTTAGTTATTGTTTTTTTTTTCAACTATGGTGTTATCAATGCTGTTCATCAGTAATATTAACTGTCTTGTAATTTTTTTCACCATAATATGAGATCTGATATTAATTGACTCAAAACTAAACCATCCATATATGCCTTGGAGATGGATTCTATAGACCAATACATTACAGCATTTATGTAGATAGTCAGCATTTTTAGGGGGCACCTCTGTGGTCTAACAGTAGCATGTTGGATCACAGATCAGTACCACCCGTGTTCGAATCACAGCGTGGGCATATTTGAAGGGTGTTTTATCTGTGACTTAGCTTCATTACCTTTGGAGGTCACTCTGCCCATTTAACCTACCATGTGCACAAAAGTGGCCATAAAACACCAATCATCACTGTCAATATTTTAACTGACTAAACTTGTGACTAAACTTGTTTTGTGAAGACCATTTACTTTTTGTGTGTGTAATTGGTGGACTCAATTTCCTTGTTGAATTTATTTTATTAATCATGTGATGACTAATGGTGAAACTGGTTTTTCAGACACACACAGACAGACAGACAGAGAGAGAACTAACTTAATTGTAAAACTATATTATTTACAGATTCATATATGAGACGGAACAGTTTAATGGAGTAGGTGAATTGCTAGAGATATTGGGCAGGTATGTGGACCTTTTAACTACTCACCTACAGCTTTAGATTGTGTAATGTAATTTACCTGGATTCAGCTCTATATATTAGCACTGACTTGTTCAATTTTGTGTGGATCACCACTTTTATCACCGTTTTATTTATCACTGCAGTATCATTAATGGCTTTGCCCTGCCACTAAAAACTGAACATAAGCAGTTTCTCAACAAAGTCCTGATTCCTCTGCACAAAACGAAGACACTGGGACTGTATCATGCACAGGTAGGTTAATACATTCAGATATACGTGATTATTGTTTAACCAGCAAGCCATTGGGGGTTGTATAAATGGTGTTCATGTTACTGTTAGTTAATGGCTTCATTTTATGCGTAATTGTAATACATTGCTCTATTTTATTGATAAGACGGGAAATCATATTACCTGTATTTAGCAAATCTTTGACAAGGTATTCTAAAAACTAAATCTTACTAGGAGCAACTCTAGTCATTAGTTTATCTTCATTGTTTTCATGGGTCCCTACTTCTAAGACTTGAGATGATGTTAAGTTGTTCAATTGTTCCTATTCCTCAGCTGGCGTACTGTGTGGTGCAATTCTTGGAGAAGGATGCAACTCTCACAGAGCCTACAGTAAAAGGATTGTTGAAGTTCTGGCCGAAGACGTGCAGTCAGAAAGAGGTAGCTGTACAATTACTTCTGGATAATGTGTGATAGGCACTGAATATTTAATAGTTAAACCGTATGATGAGACACTGTAAATAGTAATGTATACTGTGGGTAATGTGCTATGATATGTGACAGACAGTGCGAATATATGCTGTTCAGTTACGGTATAATATGATTGTAGAAAATTGTTCGGATACATTGATGTTGTTGGTCGATTTTATATTTAGAGGATCATTATCATGATTAGCAGCTCGGCCATACATCAAACATGTTTTTAATCAATATAACTTATGTCAGATAATTTAAACCAGACATCAGATGTGCGTGCCTCCATGGTCTTGCGGAAGCATGTTGGACGGTAGATATTGACATGGGCATATCTGAAGGGTGTTTCATCTTTGACTTCGCTTCATTACCTTTGTAGGTCGCCCCGCCCATTTAGCCTACCATGTGCACAAAAGTGGCCGTAAAACATAAATCATCATCATCATCAACTGTGTGAAACCTTTAAACTAAAAGACCAAATGGTGCTTCAGTGTGTACCTAGGTGATTCATACTTATCATTTGTTAACATTGGGCTTCTGGTAACTATTTTGCAATATTTCCAAAACACAGATTCTCCTAAGAGACAGAAATTCCATGATATAACTAAGAAGTATCTAGCTGGTTATTTGAAAATACTTGAAGTCAAGGAATAGAACCTGTAAAAGAATGAATACCATAGCACGAACTTCACATGTTTTATTAGCTCCTCAAAATAAACAAAAAATAATTAGTTAGCTGTTAAATAATAATAATAATACCTTTTTCCACTCTAAATGTTAATTCGAGCCCATAATAATAAATTTGAATCAAGATATTAAAAAAATGAAACATTATATACCCTCTTTTAGTATCAGCCCATCTCTACTATGCAAAGTATTTCCTCATCTATCTCTTACTTAATTAAAGGCCGCCTCCATGGTCTAATGGTAGCGTGTTGGATCACAGATCACTACCACCCGAGTTCGAATTTCGATGTGGGCATATCTGAAGGGTGTTTCATCATTGACTTCGATTCATTACCTTTGGATGTCATTCGGACCATTTAGCCTACCATGTGCACAAAAGTGGCTCTAAAACATGAATCATCATCTTACTTAATTAAAGCTGGTGTACTCATTCTCATCTATTTATTTATAGCTATTAGTCCTGTATATTTCTTTAAAAGTTATAATAAATCCCAAATTAAAAATAAAACTTTCTATGTACCCTAACTTGTGAACAATTAACTAGAACTTGGACGCATGGTGATTTCATCTGATAAATGCTTTTCACCGAAAGATCTGATTGAGTCATCCTAGGATTGCAAAATTTTGAATGTATTTTTATAACTAATAGTTCGGTTACATGCATGAAGCTTTCATTGAACTATTTCCAGGTGATGTTTCTCAGTGAAATGGAGGAGATACTTGATGTCATAGAACCTTCTCAGTTTCAGAAGATTCAAGAACCACTCTTTAAACAAATATCAAGATGTGTCTCCAGTCCACACTTCCAGGTGATATAGTCTTTATCTAATTGTTTGCTTTCGTCATTTGGCGCGTGTGGTTTGTCCTCTCATTTATCACCAGTGAAATATTAATATAATATGTTTATAGCACAATGTATGCGCCCCCAAAACATCTAAATCATCATTGTGTATTATGTTCACATTCCCTTCGTTCAGTCCAGTTCATAACTATTTGAGCATCGAGGACATCCATTCCTGCTGGTCCATGACTTTCTCTTGTCAACCTTGGCCAAAGCTTGCTTTATAAAATATTGTGTGGATTGTTGTTATTTGTGTGGATATGGAAGAAACGAGTCCCTTGAATTCTGCCATACTAACCTAACGGTGTTACCTGATTACCCATTATTAATTACAACCTGGTTTCAGATATGTCCGGGCTTTGATTGAAGGCTGTTTCAACCTTCACTTTGTGTCATTCCCTTTTGGGATTTTTTGGTCCATTTAGTCTGTCACGTGTGCAAGCTGGTCATAAAATGGGAACATTAAAATATTTACAGTTTTACGTTTCAGATGCTGGTTTAAAAACCATTACTCTGATTTTAGTAAATTAAACAAATGATCAGTCTAGAAAACTAAGTTTCTGTCAGAAGTGAGGTGTCTACTTCTTCAAGGAACAATTAATTGATTTTCATTTAAAAATTCCCGGAGTACTATAGACATGCCATACAGATTTTAAATGGTGTCAAAATAGTAACACAATCAATCACATATTAAAGCTGGTCTGTGGGTGCTACCATTTTGAAGCTAGACACAGACCGGTTTGTGTGACCCAGTTATAATAATGTAAACAAGTGTCAGCCAAGCGTAAAGTTTCAGAAGAAAAGTGTACATACCTATATCACAACCTCATCTGTTACTGATGTGGCTAAAGAAAACTATATAGTGATATTCCATATAAAGATTGTTTTTACTTTTGTAACACAAATCATCTATTTAGCTGTCAGATTTATGTAAATGATCTGAGGAAAATTAGTGGTAGTTAGTAGGTTGAGCATGGGTTAGGTAAGGTCATGATGATGGTTAACTCTGATCTGGATTGAGATGGCTGCATGATCCTTATGTTAGCTGACTCTTAACTTTTCTCCTTCCTGCTATACAATCTGGTCTTCAAGGAAGCCATAAGTATTTAAAAAAAAATTTATACATTTAAGTCCTATTTTCTGTGAGTGAGTTGTTCCTTTAAGAGGGGTTCACTAACTACATCTTGTTGGTTGTTGTAGTGATCCAAGTGTTTCAGTAGCACAGTTAGTAGTGCCCTGTGCTGTAGAGTTGCAGGTGGTGTGAACAAATCCCAGTGTTATCCATCTCTGTGGCGATGTTTCATTCATCAATAAAAGGCTTTAATCTGATGATCTCATTTATTTAAGAACCAGCATTCGTCCATATGTCTTATGTGTGACCAGTGCAGAGGCAGAATAAAATGATCAGTCACTATTTACCTAAAAATAATTCAAACAGAAGTGTGGTGAGCACTAATTGTTCACTAAATATGTCCCATTTAGCACCAACACAAACCTAATGTGGTTTACTTTCTATGCAGATCCTGAAATGCACTCTTATTTATGTATGTATATTGTTTTTATGACATTTTAACATTTATGGGAGGCTGGATGTAATTGTGGTGCTCCCAGAATGGAATGGTAAATTGTAAATCTGGTACACCATCTACAGGTTAAGGGTTTTGAATTTCCTTGGCTGTCATAAGAGGTGGCATTAAATTAGCCTTTGTGATGGGGTGTCATTAAACCATACTTATTACCCGTCCTGGAAAAAACTAGTCTGCACCATTGGTTTTCCCTGTTATGAAAACTGCTAACATTTTGCTGTTTTAACACTGCAGGTTGCTGAACGTGCATTGTACTTCTGGAACAATGAGTATATTATGAGTTTAATAGAAGAGAATTCGAGTTCCATCCTTCCCATTATGTTTCCGGCACTTTATCGCATCTCGAAGGAGCACTGGAACCAGACTATTGTGGCACTCGTCTACAATGTGCTGAAAACCTTCATGGAGATGAATTCGCAGCTGTTTGATGAGCTGACAAGTAGTTACAAGGCCGAAAGGCAGAAGTAAGTTGGCACAGTTTTGGTTAGATGGATTTGTAAATAATTTATTAGGTTTTTCTTTTCCAAAATCTGAATTGGTTGGGTAATGAATTGACTATTTAATAGATTGTTGTAGAATCCACTTGGTGAGCAAATGTTTCTTGTTTGGATGCAGTTCTGTTTTCTTGAATCGTGTCTTTTATGTGATTTTTGTTAAATCAACATTCAGTTAATTTGTTCCATTTTGTATGCAGACTATTCGAGGCGAAGGATGTGATATTATCCTCTTTTCAAAATCAGTTTTTATGGATTCAGTGGATTCATGATCCCGATGCATTTCAGGGAGAAGAAGAAAGAGAAGGAGAGAGAGGAACTGTGGAAGAAGCTGGAAAAGTTGGAGGTTAATCACAAAACCAAAGTGAAATCATAAACAGGACGAATGGCTGGCCTAGAAATGAGACACTCTGCCCCTGGCCTAGATGCTGTTTCTGAAGTCATAGTTTCCACAAGAAGAACAAAGATGTGACTAAACTGGCAATCCTTTCTTCCTCCAGGTGTCATCTGATCATGGTGTAAATGACAAGATACATTTTCCAGGCTCGGATTCCATGTGACCTGTATTCTTTTTATCTCCAGTGTAACATTATGAAAGGAACGTGTACATGTTAACTCTTGTATCTAATATTAATAGGGGTTTTTGCGATTAGGAGTGAACGGTGAAACACAATGGCTTATTAACACACGGATGATGCATGTTTTACCATTACTTAAACAATAAGTATATTGGTCATGGGAGTTTCTCTGACGGGGTGGTTTTATGTTGGATTTTTTGTGTGCGTGTGTGTATTAGACTATAGCGGATGTCTTTATGGTTATACTTGTTACATTTAACCTGTGCACTTCGAAAATTGGACCTCGTTTTAACAGGTCCCTTCCGTGCACGTCTGCTCGGTTGGTTATAATTCAGCTAGTTACTTGATGCGGTATGAGTGTGGGAGAAAAACAGATGCTAACAAATAAATGGCTGTGCAAAATTCTTATTTCGTAGGCATTATTTAAGGAATGGCATAATTTGTGTTTTATTTTCTGGCAAACCTTGCAATCAACAATCAGCTGCACAGTGTGATCTTTAACACACAAAAGTTATCATTTCTGTTACTCAATGCGAAGTGGGGACATTAAAATGCTGGTTGGCATATCTGGGTTTTTTCCTCATAAATATGCTCTCACCAGCTTAGCACTGAATGCCAACAATCCGACTGTTCAGAACAGCTGTGGTTATAGGATCAGTGTCGGTTTCATGAATTGTGTCTCGTCCGTGCTATTTTATTCAATGGTAATGCAATCGATATGTCCCATTATGTATACTGGATGTCTGAGAGGTGACATACAACATATCACAACATGGCACAGTGTAACATAAGATGCTCGCGATGAATTAATCATTTGCTGGAGACGATGTTGAGTTTGTATATGATTGTCATTTTGCTTTAGTCCCTACGATTTGTTGTACATGCAAATGTGCGCGCATACAGATACACACACACACACGCAGGGTCAGTGATAGGGTTATGTACATGTTTACATTTATCATTAACATTTCATTTCCTAAGCAATTACTGTACAATATGGTTCTTGTATAATAACCAGGCTCAGTATGTGTTAGCATCCTTACGTGAGTAACGTAACTTCCTCTGGTTCTTGTATCATTTCCGGTGCCGACAATTTGACCTATTTCTCAAATGCTCTGTCAGATCTCAGACATGGCATTGTCCAACACTAGTGTACAACAACAAAGATGCATCTCGCCGATTCCCGGTAGTTACCAGTTCTGAAACCGTATCCCTCTCCACCATTACCCGGCTTTTCATGTTAGCGTCCAGTCACCGATCAGACATTATAAAGGTTGGCCAGCCAACTCATATGCCGGTTTGCTGTTAGATTTGGGCGTAATCTAGATGCAGTGTTCAGTGGTGTTATTGCTGTTGTTATTACTGCTATTCAATACAACAACGCGCTGTTGCCATCCAATGATTGATGATGATGATGTGTTCCCCAAAGGCCTGCTATACGAGATTTGAAATTAGATGCCCAGTCACGTCGATTTATCTCCTATGTTTACGCAATTGCACCCTTAACCGTAATCCTTCGTTGCCCCCACCATCCTGCTTGAGGTAGCATTCGGTCTTTATATTGTTGGTCGTCTGTCGAGTTGGTCTGATTGTTTGTTATACGTTGGTTTCACCTACACGTCTGTTGGCATTGATCGGGGGGTCGTTGATGGACCAACGCGTGTATGGTGGTGGTGGTTGTGGCTGTGTTCGTACCGTAAGCAGTAGCGTTGCGCGTTTGAATAGATGCGATCAGCTCAATGATGTGAATGCTTACTTTTCACGTTTCCCTAAGCATTATTAGTTTTACGGTACACGTCCCGTCCCGAACTCGTGACAGTCTCCCGTGTCGTGCGCCGAGTGGCACAACGGGCCTGGCGACCATAATATGTATCAAGTGACGTACGATGGTGATTATTTTCCTCAGATATTAATTTTATTTTTTCAATTCCGCTGACATACGAACAAACTTCGAGGTCGAGTTATTATTGTAGCAGTGCTGTTAGCTATACAAAAGTTTATTATCTGTCGTTACAAAACGTGTAGCTACCCCTGTGCGCTTTCGTATTTTTTAGTTGGCTAATTGTGATAGGATTGTGTATTCCGTGTTCTTCGTGAGTGATATCATCATCTTTGAAAACACCCGCGTCCATTCGGAAGCGATGTCCTTCTGCTGGTACCATTCAAACTCGACTTTTATGACGATATCTCCTTGCTGATAATCCTGAACGAGTTCCATAAGTTGGAGATGTTTTTGTCCAGTTCAGCGCCGCCGCGTTGGGGTTGTTTTGGGGCTGTTGTTTATCCCTTAGAATATCCACATCTTGCCCGTTAAGTCGCCCGCTGGGATGATGCGGAAGAGATGGTGGGAGGTTCCGTTACGTCAACGTCACGCGGAAGACAGCGGATGCATGCAGTGGAAGTTGTATTCGTGGCGTTCATATCGTTTGTTCCAACGTTTGTGACGGTTTTCATTTTAGTCGGTGTATTCGGTTTTTAGTTCTTATCCGTGCGTTAGTCAGGATTGTTTTGGTCCTTGGTGCGCGTTCTCTTGGCATTGGCCGCGCGTCGTACACCAATAACAGGTTAGCCGCCCACCCGCCTCTACCCCTCACTACGTCGGCAAAGGAAAATATACACAAAAGCGCTTTATCTGAGTGAGAAATACAAGAACGAACCCGGATCAATATACAAAATGTACATATGTAAATAACGTGTTAATTCTGGATGCTGCATGTGTAGGGTGTATTTACAAGAGCACGCTGACTTATAAATATGTAATATTGAGTTGAGATAGCAGATAATTTTGCTTGTACATTCTGTACCTGCAGCTTGTACATTCTGTACCTGGACAGTAATTGGTAAGCCTGTATATAGATGGTTAAAGTAATCCGGTCATCTCGTTATTGTGTTAACTAAAAAGGTTATTTAAATGGTCAATGGTTTGCGGGTCCTTTTTAATCCTTTCCAGTTGCATTCTGGGAGCTAAAACTCTGTCCAGGCAGACATACAGTTCTGAGAACGTTTCACATCGAATGAGTGACCCGTTTCGTACGAAGTCGTTTCAAACACTGAGTATATTGTGTGTACTTAGTCTTGGAGCATATTATGACGTAGGATCATTAAATAATTTATTGCGTATATATAAACACGACATATACTGTTATCCGATTTGTTTTTGTTCTTTTAGTGCGTAACTCGCTTGATTGGTGTCCGCTGCGTCGGAATGGAGCGTAACCAGGCTTCGTTCTCGTCTTTCACTATGTCTCGTCCTATTTCGGAAGTATTGTTACAGCCCCCTCTCACCCACCCACCCCTTCCCAACCCCGCTAATCTTACACATCGTTCCACCTGCTGTAGCCGAAAATCTGTGAGTGGCGCTTTGGCAATGTGCTGCCCCCTAGATCACCAGTCCCAACTGTTCAGCCATTTCGCGTATAAAGGTCAGGACCAAGCTTTTTTTAGAACGAAAAACGTAAATCTGTACAGATCGAGATCGTGTGGTATTTGTTTCAGCCTTGTTATGGAAAGATGTGCACCCGTTCCGAGCGATTACTTGACAGATTGAGCTATCGGTTCGGTTCGTTCGTTAGTTTTCGCCAACAAATCAAACTATGCAGAAAACCAAGATGGCGTCGCGAAGATTCTCCGAACGGTTGGACATCGTTTCACGTTCGCTGGAACGACTGCCACACGTCCTGCACATTTTGATGATGATATCATTTTACTTGTAAAGTTATTTATGGCCCGCCTTTAGTATGATATATATATATATATATATATATATATATATGTATGTATATATATATATATATATATATATATAACTTGCAGTAATTGTGCTCTACATTAGCAAGGTGTGTTCAGATTGTTGTGAAGTAATGTAAATAAATTAGTTAAACCTGGTGGTTGTTTACTTCGCTTACCGGCTATGTTGTACTCTATAGATTGTTGTTGTTGTTTTGTATTCACGATATAATTGCTGCAAAATGTTTTGTTTGTTGATTTATACCAATCTGTGTACAGTTTAGTCAATGGAACGTATTGGTATTTGCAGGTTTGCCAAGAAGTGGCCAATCGCTGTCTTGTACCGAAGATTAGAAGCCATGTAATCGTTACATATAATCTGAACTGGACAAAATCCACATTCAGAAACAGAACCGATTAGTTGAATTCATCCGTGGATTAGATCGCGAGTTTCTTCTGCATTTTCGTTTACTTGCTACATCTTTACCTTCTTCAATAATCATCATTTAGGGTGCCCTGTGCGGGGCAAAATTCAGTGACATAGTCCCATTGAGATTGTATTGTCACATTAAAGACTTCCTGCTGTCGTGGTACGTCCTTTGTCTCTGATTTTAACGCTTCATCTGTCACGTCTGCCAAATATTAATACACTGGCAGAAGATATGGTCGCATAGAAACGTTTCCATCAATGCCAATTAAAATGCTACTATCGCTGAAAGGTTTTCAGTATATTACACCAGATCCGATGTTTTAACCCATCCAGTTTATCCACACTTGTTACTTCATTGCGCTAAAAAAGTGCACGGATTTTGACAAAAACAAACCCTTCAAAATATGCAGCAGTTCTGAAAGAGACAGTCCACCCTTAGAAAACATTTATTAAATATGTAATTCTTAGCACAGTATCCAAAAATTCCACAATAATAATCACGAAATATACCTGATATCATAGATATAGGGAAATTACTGGAGGGCCGCCATTACAGCTGCACCGAAAGCCAGATTCGAAGGCGGGAAAGAGAAAACTCAAATGCCCTGACGTCACATGAGCGCTCTCTAAACTGACGCGGATTATAGTTTCTCTTGAGCGTTAATATCTGAGCCGTTATGAATCATCTTCCTCTTATAAGGTTCCTTCTGTCGCAAACTAATACGGTTCATGACGTAATTTTAACAAGATAATTGCGTTATGTTCTGGAATAATTCTTTGCTCACACTTGTTTACATACTTTTGTACGGGCTCTACAGACTTCGGGTCAAACTGGTGCGTTCAAGTGACGTCAGCATTCAGGAGCTTCCGGTCTCTGTCTAGCTTCAAAATGGCGGGCCAACATGCCATTAAAAGTCGATTAATCAACACTTTGAACTGGAATATTTAATATGTGGGTGATCGTTTACACATTTTGACATTATTTATATTTGTGAGTATAGCTGTATTTTGTGAGTATAGCTGTATTAGTTTTGAACATCTGAAATGAATGTGGACTATCCCTTTAAGGGTACTTCGATAAAATGGTACAGCTTAATGGTATATCGGTTAGATCGAACAGTTGCCGAGTAATTTCTCTGAGATCAGCCTCGATTATCTAAAACGTGTATGTTACTTATCTTTGTTACTGATTACAGTTATAATAATTCTACAATTTAATCTGTCCGGTTTCACATATGACCTGGAAAACAACATATTCATTTCCAGGTCCTGGAAAAAATATTGCCTGTGAAAATTAATCCACTTGGAACAAAAAAGACCCGTGAATAAATAATGTATGTGCCTGTAGAAGAAAACTTCGGTTGTAGAAGAAAAACAGTACCGGTAATTAGTCTTTATATCCCATGTTGGTTTAAATTTAAATAAAAGTGGATCGATCAGAAGGGTTGAGGAGGAGGCTGTATCATAAAAATGTCGGTAATCGATCATACATTGAATAAAATGATATGCCTTTTCACACATATCTTGATTTATTGCCTTTAAATCGTGTATACTTTGTCCTGTGAAATGGTAATAATGTCCTGGAAAATAATATTTCATTGGCTGTGAGAAAATTGATCTGTATTTTAATCGGTCTGATTTATGAACTAATGTCTATTATCCGAACTTCCTTTGTATTTCGGAAAACGGCAACGGAACGCCGTATCTGACCAGATAAAAGTAAAACAGTTTATTTAATTGAGAAGACACTCCCATGATACAGTTAGAATATTATAAACTAGACACTTCCAAGACATGGGATCAAATTACAATGTGTTTGTCATACGTTTCATCCACCAGTCAACGGTATCAGCGCCATGAAACAAAATTCGCCGTGGAATTCGGTCATTTGTCCAAGACGAGACCCGAATCCAAGCAAGGCTCTCACACCCTGGCTCTGAAATGTCGAAAAATACGAACATAATTGAATCTCACATGGGAACGTTGACAGCTGGTGACCGTCTTGAGAAGGAATTTGGCATTGGGGTGGGGAAAATATCGACTTTAAAATACCCGAGAAAGTTCCATTAAATAATTCTAGTTGTGTTTCTATATAATATTTTGACCAAAAGAATTAACACGAAATAAAAAAAGTATCGCCTTTTGTGTTTTGAGTCGAGTTGTTTAATCTCGGCGTCGTTCACATCTAGGACATATCGGGGGATCTGTCTCCCTAGGGATTCCCTCCTCGGTTACATGATATGGCTGTGGAGCGAATTACTACGGAGACATATGCCACAGAACATTGGTATGAGAGTTTGATTCGAAGAGAAACGCAGCGCAATACTCTGACCACTGAGTCATCGAAACGACCTCTTTTTTTTTTGGGGGGGGTAAAATTACAGTAGACTATATATATATATATATATATATACTAATTGTTTCTTTTGTGGAAAACCTTTTTCGATAAGAGCAGGTGTTCTTTTGAATCGACATGAGTAAAATTTTATATGATTTAAAACAAAATTAATTGGAAAACTACTTATCGTATAGAACTCCGGGGAATTGCACTCTGTGATAATAGTTTCTAGTAATTTATCGATGTGAGACGTCTATAAACTGAAAGCTATTTTTGTGTAGTTGTCGACAACTTAAATATGGTATACTGTAAGACCGAATTTTTGTTTAAGTATCCCAGCAGTTATCTAATGATTTATAACATTACAAAACACTTCATTACAGTTATTAAAATTTAGTTTTGTGCTGATTTAAAATCGGACATCCAGCTTCCACGCGCCATGGATATATTGATCGGAACTAAGGACTTGTTCGTGACGACTTCCGGATGTATGAACGCGTGCATACCTTCGACGTCTATAACTTCCTACTAGGAATATACTCTGTGTAACTGCCCATGACTCATCTCACCAACAGAACTATTCATATATTTAATTATTAAACGATGGCTGCGCCGTTGATGACGAACGAATTGCTTATTCGGGCTTATCTTGGACATGGTAAAGCAATTTTTCTCACTTGAAGACGGACGTGTTGCTTTTAGCAGATCTCGATTAAAAAAAGGTTCTTGCTAGAAAATGTTTTGCGCGTTATTAAATTTTGGCTTTTAGGTTGGCTTCACTGGTAACGATCGTTGTACGTACATTGTCCGGGCTTTCGTTCACTGTTACGTCATAAGTTGTAGTTGTAAATGTATACCGTAATTCAGTTTAAGGCAGTTTCAGTTCTAAATTTTAATCGTTCCGAATGATAATGAAGATGGTAACAATACATTTCTCTAGTGCCAGATCTAACAAACCATTCGCGGAGATTTCGCATGAAATAAGCTGTTGAAAAATAGCACACAGATTAAGAAGTGTGAAATATTACCAACCAATCAGTAATTAAAACAATTTAAATGGATATTTTAAAACATTTGAGCACCAGATGATAGAGAAACTGTGACAGGAACTGGCGAATTATCCCCAAATCTCGGTGCAGCTAACTGGTGGGAGGTTTAATAAGCGCGCTGCCCGATTATTACGTACATTCTGGAGCATGTCTGGTATATAATCTGAAACATGGCCGCATAGTGCATGGCAAGTTACTTAGGAAACAGCAATTTAAAATAAACTTATTTTCTCCACAAGGAACCAGCGATAATTCAAATTTTATTACATGAGTGATGTGATCAAATTGTTTTATCACATTCAATCATTTAGCAGCTGGATATTGTGTACAACCAAAAACAAAATCACTTCAGTAACCCTATCTATAATCAGTGGGGGTGGGGGTCAATGACGTTTAATTATCCACATGAGAGAGTATCATTGGTGGAACACGGATTCCCATGCTACGGTGTTCTGGGCAATCGATAATCGGGGGAAATGGAAGGTAGATGACAATGTAGTCTATTATAAGATCGCATTCTTGTTTTTGCCGATTAATTTGCTTAATTCGGTTTCCTGATGAATATTGCATGGCATCATATCAGAATTGAATAGGCTCTTCTTCGATACAGTGGACGTGTGCAATAAGAAAGATAGGAACGGCTAAATATATCTTTTTTGATTAAAGGTTTTGATAATTGTCATATGACTCGTCCAATGCCATATTGAAAGAAATTTATATGACGTCTACGTTTTTGTTTGCCTCAAAGTTGGTGGAGCTGGTCTGTTCCTGGAAGATCCATCCCAAGTTTCGTGTCTGAGTTTATTCTCTTATGAAAATATGGTTGTAGATTATAATTGTTGACCAGATTTTCTCTGACCGATTCGTTCAAATATCTTACATCTGATACATCAGCTTTGGCTTTGTTGTCCGGGGATAATCCCCAGGCTGTCGCTTATTCGGCACAGTCTCTACGTTGGAGTGGTTGAAAATCACCTCCCCCATCACCCACAGGGGAGCAGTACGGAAAGATGGAGCCGAAATACCCTGAGAGTGGTCACTGCCAGAGTGTTTTACGTCCGCAGGGGGTTTTAATGTCCCCCTTTATTTTAAATAATTCAGTGGAGACGGCAGCGCCATTTAACGTGGTCAGCCACCCACGATGTTGTGAGCCGAGAAATTAATCCCTGGAAAAGTTTCGACCTCTTACTGGGTTCGAACCTGTAACCGTTGGCACCAAGTGCCGGGTGCTTAACCGCTAGGCCACCGGAGCTCACTGATACATCAGCTTCATTGCCGATGGTCTATATACAGTCTAACCTCACTTTTATGCGAACTTTCGGACCTTGCTTAAAGTTGTCGCTGTGGTGGAGTGGCATTAGAGTGGGGTAGGTTTATTCGGCGGAAAGCCTTGGGGTGGTTTATTACACGTGGCTTTTTATCCTTTGTCGACCCGAACTATCACTTTATTTAATCTATCGTCGATCGCACGATGAACACCGTCATGATCGCCACTTAACCTTCACGGCTTGTCAATCAATTCAAAGATTACCAGAAACATTTCACGGCCAGTTTGTGGCGGTAATAGCGGGTGGTATTTATATGGAAATGTATGGTATTTGTATTGCGTAAGCATTGGCGATGGCTGAATAACGGGGGGCGGGTAAAAAAGGGGTCATTATCATGGCAGGAAATCGGGTCCTTATCAAAGGTTGGCGGTAAAGTGAGGTTGGCGGCTGTTCGCGGGTGGCGGATGGCGGAGTTAGACTGTATAAGGAATAGAAAATGATCAGTAAGGATGGCACTTGAGCCAGATATTATTGTAGGAATACGAAGGATGGCATGTTTCTCAATGGCGTCTTCTTCGGTGTCCTGATATATGGCTCGTTTTGTTTAATTAACCTTATCTATAGTAACTATTTAATCCACGGTCAGATGGGGGGGGTGTTGTTACCGGTCGATTGAAGTACTACCATCATCACGTGTACAGACGGAATACTACTGCTTAGTTATGACTACAGGTTTAATTGGGGGGT
>JAODUP010000083.1:497500-500000 GCA_025642065.1 Paralvinella palmiformis
TTATGGCCTTAATTCGTCGATCCGTACGTCCGGTGACCTTAATAAACTTTGGACTGGTATCTTCTATCAGTAAACCCATAATTAGAAAGAATAAACTATTTTTATTTCTCACTTTATACGTTTACAACTGCACTGGATGACCGTGGCTTTTTGGTGGTGAAATGGAGGGTATAGCGGTTGTACTTTATATATTACTAACTGATAATTTTGTATCAATCACTGATATTTGAATGTTGACATACAATCCTATGCTCATCTACCACACATTTTTACATCGTTGAGACTATTAGTATTTTCTCATCGGACAACCAGGTGCCTGTTTTCTCCCATTGATGTTTGGTCTACCTTCCCTCCGGGCTCACTTACATTAGCGACAGACTCCATGATAGGACAGCAGCATACTGATACATTAGATTCATCTACCTTCACCATCACTCACCATTCATTATTTCACATTATCTCGAACCATTGTTGATTTATTTGTTTTAATTTGTGTTTAATTTTGTCTTGGGACGCTGGGGAAGACAGTCTTTATGGCTATTAGTTGTCCTGGCTAAAACATCACATTTATGTATAGACAATTTAGAATATTAGGTACTTGTATTATTATATCACGACGTTGTTAGTGAATAAATTACTTACTTACTTACTTACAAACAGATGATCGGTATCTTTCACTTTCCGAATTTTTTTGAGTGGGTGAGTTCAGTTTTCGCAATAGTAATATATGGGAAAGTATATAAGGTAAAGCTTCTAAATCGTCAGGGGAGATAGTTAAATTATATCCTTTTTACCAACATGGCTTCCCTCTTGTATTTCTTTTAGTTAGCGTCATCTCTGACTAAAGAAATCCAGCAAGCGACGTAAAACATTAACTATATCACTTCACACGACTTTCTCCTTTAAGACTGGGAGTGAATCATCCAGATGTGGAAAACCAAAAACAAAGCAAAATCCGACTGGCTAGGCGATGCCAATCTCTAAAATAAAGAGACAGCCAACCCCCAACTGCATGGTAATGCTCTATAGTGTCATATAAAGCACATTTCTTGAACAAATAATTTATTACAGACACTATATATAACATAACTGTAATATTGAAATCATTGTGTGATGTCACCAACCGTTTTAACAACCGCGTAAACTGAGTTTATTCATTAAAATTTGAGCTTAACTCGTACGTAGGTTTGTTGGTTTACATTATCTTTTATAACCTAATTCTTATGGTCATTATCTTCTTCTAGATGAAACCACACTGTATGCATCTTCAAAACAACCTGATGAATTTGATCACAAAATTAATCCTGATTTAGATGCCTATGTGACTGGTTAAAGGTTAATAATTTGTTACTAAATATTGCCAAAACCAATTACATGTTTTTCCCGTATAGGAAATAGATCATGCTAATTATGGCTTTAATGTTCGTATTGGTACTGATAAGATTCAACGAAAAGGTGTTGTGAAGTTTTGGGGAATTCATATTGACATCAAACTAACGTGGAAGGAGCACATTAAACTTATCGATTTATATCCCGCGCACTGTAACACAAACTATATCTTGCCACCATTTGAAGATATTGTACAGTACCTTAGTTCAACCTCATATACTATACAATATCACTTTATGGGGATCTACTTATCAATCATATTTAAAGAAAACTATAGTGCTTCAAAAAAAGGCTGTACGGCTTATAAACAAAAGTGAGTGCAATGCTCATACAGCCAAACCTTTCAAGACATGTAACATATTGACGTTAAAGTCAATGTACGAATTGGAAAGAGCCAAATTCATGTTTGACTCTATACACAAAACATTACCGAAACGTCTAATGGAGAATTTCACACTAAATACTGCATATCACGATCACAATACACGACAAAATCAAGCACCTCATGTAAAAAGCGCCGCGCTTGTCTTGCTTCTAATTCAATTTTACACCAAGATCCCGCAATATGGGGAAATGTACATAGTAAAGTAAAAAACATAGCCAACAAAAAACTATTTGTTTGTAGTGTGAAAAGTGAGTATACTAATTGATAATCTGTAACTTTTCCATAATGTGTGCCTTATATTGATAGATTGTTTGTCTCACTAATAGGTCTTCGCGTCTACACTACTGTTTGGCACTTTGTTTTAAATTATAATTTTAATAATAAAAAATAAAATTTTCTCACACCTCTTTTAGGTGACACCTAACCCAATATCAGTGTATATCTCGTCTTGTATGTCAAATAATGTATATTATTGTCATGGGTTCTCAACCTACAAGATCATTGGTGTTACCTCTCTGTATATTGTATCCTGAACAAATTTTGTAATATATGTGTCAATTATGTATATCGTATGGAGGAATAAAAACACTTATGATTACTTACACTTACTTACTAAACATCCGGGCTATTTTGGCCGATAATAATCATTACTACATGGTTTGGTTGTATATCGCTAGATAAAATATTAATTAACGCTAATCAATCAGTGATGAAGGATATATATAT
>JAODUP010000083.1:502500-530000 GCA_025642065.1 Paralvinella palmiformis
CCAACCCTGGTTGTGGTGTACTAGAATAATATGACATTGCCATGCGATCAAATCGTGGGAACATTATTATTCACAATATATTGATCAACTGTTATGGATCAGTTTGGAACTTTTCCCAAAAGCCCATTTGAACGTATTAACTTATGCCACATACATTGTAATAATAATAATGGTATATAATTATTTAGTTATGGATCAAACAACTAACCCATACCTTTAGAGAGCATTCATATGAACAATTACCTTTATTGGTTTACTCGGTTAATCTATATGGCTGTCACAAATACGGTATAATTTCAGAATCAATTTTGATTGGCTTGTTGCTCCTACTGCGGGACTGTAAAAACAAGGTATTTCGTTTACTCATATAATAATAATATATAACAAATTATATAGCGCCCTATATAACCTGTAAGAAGGTTACTCTAAGGCGCTTAACAATAAATAATTCATATGGATGTAACAGATTTACATCTTTAAAAATCCATAATTGTTTCCAGCCAAATACATAATATACTAATCGTGTAGGCATCCGAACTTTTTGGCTGAAATTTTTTATCCGGGAAGGGTCTATTAATTAAAACACGCTTTTTATGGAAAAATTAAACCCAATCTCAATAAAAACATACTGTCAGAACGATCAATACTTGTTCAAGTATAATCACAACACACCGCACAACAACAACGGATATAAATAGAAGAAATTAAATAGCACATGTGTTCTTTTTTGTACAAAATAATAATTTAGACAGAAAGGGATAAAAAACTGTAGACCATTTCTCAAGTATAGCATGCATACGTCCCTGGAATGCCCCCATTGGGCATTCCCCCCTCGGGATAATAGCTAGACCCTGTTTTATCAAGCCGGGAGAAAACACCCCTCTATTTAGAAACATCGTTAAATCTATAACAGCAGAGATCTTTTAAGGGCAACTAATCAGGCGAACAGTTCTGAAACTCTAATACGCAAATCTGCTCAAATGTTTTGAAAATCTCTGTTCCTTATAATCAGATGGTCACCAGATGAATAGTATCCCAAGGCATCGCCATTAATTAAGTCTATGCATATCCTATTGTTCATTGCTGATCTGCCACTGTCCATACACTGCTTATATACTAAGCCATCTTTTTAGTACGATTGATAGGTGGAATTAAAACCAGAAAGAAAAGCACAGTTGTCAAATCGAATGAAACGAAACTGGCCAGTCAAACATCATATACACCAACAATAACAACATGCAAGACACATCAGAAGCAAATATAGATGGTTCAGCACCATGATCACGAAAACCCTGGAACGAAATACCAACAATTGCTCAATCAAACTGAAGACCGTTTTCTACAATTCTATGCTATAATTCCATTATAAAACAAGATTCTGTTCAATTTTCAAATAGGACATTAGTCAAATAAATGCAGTGCGGCAAGCATCGAATGATCAAATTATTGTGTCCTGAATACAAAAACAAAACATACCGATTTGTCGAAGACATGGTGAAAGTCCTGTATTGAAATATCCACATGAAGAGAGCAGAGAACAGTCGGTTGAATGTCCTTCAAAACCATCATATGACACATCAATGCCATTTTCATCCAACGGAGGATCTTCAGAATTTGAAAAAGCCAGCATTTTCGTCAAGGGGGCTCAGTCGAGGTATCCGATATGTTATAATCAAGTTTGTAATCGGATTCAAGCATAATCGTTGTGAATTGTAGAAATAAATACGTCATGTTCGATGAATGTGCTTTTGCTAGGCCACATAGAATCTTCGACATGTGATGGGGTTCTCTACTAAGAACACTTCGCGGTTGTCGGTGTCTACTTAATAGTATTGTTGGGTTTCGTTCATTGTCTTCAGAGACGATCACGTCAATTGTTGGCGTCATTGTTTTGTGACAACATGCCTGTGTGTGTCATTGGGATGGTAACCATTGACTGTCTGGCAAACGAAAGCTTCACCGAAGGTCGAGCATTCGAGACTTGGTTCTGCTGTGCTAGAGGTGATGGGAACGCTGGCTTTGCGTGCCTTTCTTATTTTCAACCTCTGCTACGTCTTTTTCCCCAGCAGTCTGGGATCCTTGGTGGATTCCATTTGACTACTCTACTGCTATCACTACTACTATGTCTATGTCCAATAATCTTGCATCCTATTGAGCACACCTTATGACTTTTTGGTAAATCAAGACCACCTTCAGTGAGATGATATCTTCCCAATTCTTCCTCCGTCTAATTTCCTCTTTGAACGATGCCCTGCAGAATGATCATTGATAGACTCAAATATTGGTAGGCTTACATATTTCCATTGCAAACTTATTCCTTGGTCATGTGATACATATTTTTGCAGTATCATCTTTATTGCCTGTATTCACAGTTGCATCTCTGTGGTGATAGTCCATGCAGGTCTTGCCAGCAAAAAGAAATTCTGACGTCACAAGGGTTGACATTAATCTAATTTGGATGAGATGCTGTTTTCGGGTCGTATTTTTCTAAAGCTGGCTGTGCTGTTTTTCGTATAGCATTTCGCATTCCGACATGTCCAATATGATGACCATACCTAGGCATTTGAAGCTTCATGGGTAGAGTGTGAGACTGTTTACCTAAGCCTATGGTCATTATGTGCTGGAGGTAGCAGGTTCAAGCCTCGGCCGTAGCACTATAGTAGCTTTTCATCCAGCCAGGCAACTGGCAAGGTTTTCTCCAGCGAACATGCCATATATTCTAATTTGTTTAGAATTAGTCTCCATGGGGAGCCTATAAAATTACAGACCATATGCGTCTCCCTCATTTGAGGTTGCCAGCAACATTAAAAACTGCCATTTCGGGCATTATTATTATTATTGTCTAAAATGGTCATGTTACCATGTGCTCATTCGTTCCCCCCCCCCATCCTTTAATATAACCCCCAAACAGTCTAGGTTACCTAGTAGGTAGCCGAATAACTTATGGTGTCACACTCTACTAATGGTTGGGGCATTCTGGTGCTGTACAAGTATTGCCCTGCAAAGCTCCTGCCTGGTTGTGACTTCGAATACGGGTCATCCCAATGTTTGTGGGATTTGTATCCCAAGTGAGTTTCCCTGTGGCCATATTTTGAGCCATGATGGTGCGGTTAGTTAGAGCTTAGGACTAGTAATGCCATTTTTATAAATATATAGGTTGGTATTCATTCGTTTTGTTATACTACATACTCCAGTATGATTATCATAATAATAATAATAATAATGTATATTTAATAAAGCGCCCTTACTAGCAGGAGCCATTCAAAGGCGCTGTACAAATAATATGTAATTTAATAATACCCCAAATAATGTCTGTAAAAACCCTGTAATGATTTAAAAGATAATAATTATTTATCTGTGAAAGCGACCTTAAATAGGTGTGTTTTTAGAAGAGACTTAAAATTTCCAAGAGACGACGAATTTCTAATATTTGCTGGCAACTTATTCCACAAATTGGGGGCTGCAACACTAAATGCACAATCACCATATGACTTGAGCCGAGACACTGGCACCTGCAATAGTATCTGACTGGATGACCTGAGTTTTCGGGATGACTTTCTAATGGAAACCAGTTCACACAGGTATTCTGGTGCCATATCATTAATAGATTTATAAGTTATTAACAGAATCTTAAAATGGATACGCTGTCTAACAGGTAGCCAATGTAGTTTTTGAAGAATGGGGGTAATATGATCATATTTTCTAGTATTTGTTACAATGCGAGCTGCACTATTCTGAATTCGCTGAAGGCGATTAATGTTATAATCAGATATGCCATATAACAGGGAGTTACAATAGTCTATACGAGATGTAACAAAGGCATGAACTACAGTTACAAGTGATTCTTGTGTCAAGAATGCTTTTAAACAGTGGATGTTCTTAAGATGGTAGTAGGCAGCTCGGCATACTGATGTGACATGTTCATGCATGTTAATACATTGGTCAAAAATAACCCCTAGATTTTTTACTGACCCATTAGGGGTAATCGAAGATGTACCCATCTGTAATGCTGGTGTCTTTAGGGATTTAACACAATGTGGTGATGCCAAATATAAAATATTTGTTTTATTATCATTTAGTTTTAGAAGATTTTGAGTCATCCATAGCCGGATATCGGCAATACAATGTTCTAAATTCTTCAAGGAAGAGGAGAAATTTAACTCATTGTCAGGATCCAGTGATATATACAGCTGTGTGTCATCAGCATACAAGTGATATTTAATCCCATATCGCTGCGCAATGATCCCAAGAGGACGGGTATACATTGTGAAAACCAGAGGACCAAGAACTGAACCCTGTGGTACACCAGATAACAAAAACTGAATGTCAGATAAAATACCATGAACAGACACTCTCTGGGAGCGTTGTTCCAGATAGGATCTAAACTATTCAAGTACTCTACCTGACAGACCAAACATGTCTTTTAACCTAGAGAAAAGTACATTATGGTCAACTGTATCAAATGCAGCAGACAGGTCCAGAAGAACAAGTGTATCAATCATTTTCTTTCAAAGAAGATAATAAAAAGCATGGGTTAAGGACTAAGTAGACAGCTTTGTCAGACCTCAAATTTTTCACCAATATTGCCTTTGGCCAAGTACTGTGCTACAGCTGTTTTACGATTTTGACATAGTTGGCACTGATGTGCAATACTATGGGAATGGAGGTGAGATGTTCTTCCTGTTATTGGTATACCATAGGTTGAATTCTGAGGTAGAAAATCTGGTCATTAGTACTCCTTTCTTCCTGGAAGCCAATTTGTTCCTCAGCAAATGTTTTCTTTTGGCTGGGCTTTTAATTTCATCCACATAACTACATACACCCATTACTAGAAGAAAGACTCTTTAGCCTGTAAATAAATCAACCTTAACCAGAATAGCTATGTGTATCAAGTATCAAAAGTATGACATGTCCATCACAGTGCAATACAATTTTAGACCAATATAATGATCTGTTTGAGGAAAACCCAGTAAATCCAGTGCACTGTGATATAGTAAGACAATTTGTATGAAGTTCACCTCCACTTCTGCTTTTACTATGGATAAAATAAATAAGATATACTTTATTAACCCATTGCTGGAACAGACATAAAAGAAATAGAATGTTGTGTGTATACAGTGTGAAAAATTTAACTGGATATTACTGAAGAACAACAATGAATCATGTACAAAAGTCCTGAAACTTTAGGTTCTACAAGAAAACACATCTTAACCTTTACCAGAATGGATATATGAATAAAAAGAAAATAATACATGGTCCTTTATCATGCAAGATCTTGGCAACCTTTCACAAACCATTTTACTGTACAAATTATTTGGATTAGCTAGAGGTAATTTAGTTACTCTCTGGGCTTGTTTGCATATTTTGGCCATTCTAAATATTTGTTTAGTAAAAGAGTCCCACCACCTAATAATAAAATTATATATATATATATATATATATATATATATACACAAATACATAATTACTACAATATGATATTGTTTATAATTGCTATTATCAGACAATGGATTATGTTAGATAATGCAGATACATACAGCCATCTGGTCAATTTTCATTATTATACATATATTACTGTTATTATTATTGCATGTTACAAATTCTGACAATTCTATAAAATTGATGACCAAGGTCTCAATAACATATTGAGTGCAGTATAAACAGACAAAATGTGGTTGCAAATATAAACATTGATTAATAATAATATTCATAACATTATTTTCTCTTTGAAATATGAAATGTTTATAATAAACTCGAAACTATTATTATAGTATACACTAAATATACTATAATTAGAGTTTTGAGTTTATATAAACATATTTCACTGGTTGGTGACATTTTTTGTCTTATTCTTTAAGAATTTCCATTAACCATGCATGCATGCATGGACTCCACAATTATTAGCTTTAAATTCCCATATCTTTGTTTTTAATAAACCCATTTCAAAAGGTGAGAGAGCCCTTTAACGCCCTTTCCAAGCTCTATCAAATGAAGCTGTTTGCAAAGGCATTCAACCAATTTGAGGCCTATATGGGGAGTTTAGTGTGTTTTAAAATATTTTAAACAGCTCATTACCTTTTTATAATTATACACGGTTAATTTATACATCTACAATAAGCTATATACACATATTTATCTTCATAATTACGCATATACAGTTATAACATAAACTTGCTGATAATTATTTCATCAAATATTTGTATTTACATGATGATGATCAAAACTCATTTAATTCATTAGGATGTTTAATATGCATAGCAAATTCGTTATGTACAGCCATTTAATGCAATTTAGAGTATATTTTATGAGGTGACAAATTAGGTAACGACTATTTTTTTTAAATAAACAAGAATCGTAACTTCCCTCATTGTAATTAATGATATGCAATATCTTCATGAATCATAAACAAGATCCATCATTCCGAACATGTGCTTTTGTTTATATTTACTATTGTGAAATTTTGTCCCAAACGTATTTGCTAAATCGATGGCTTCCGCGATTTATACAATAAAATATGTATTTAGACTATGAACAAGAAGTATATTTTATATTTCCAAGTCTAATACCGTTCGAATAAAGTGGAAACAACTACTTTTATCGTGACCATCAGGCGGCCATTTTCCCATGAGCCTCTGCGCGAGTGAGCCCATGACGTCACCAAGCAAAATAAAGAGAGAATATTCCAGCTTGACAAACGGCAGTATAGCGAATTGTGAAAATTTTTACTCGGAAATCAAATGCAGCGGGTTTGCATTCCTGGTAGACACAAACTGGAGACACAGGATTGCAAGCCTGGCCTCGTCGTCGGAGAGTGAGGACGGTGGAGTGGGATCCCCACCGCGTAAAAAGCAACGCTTTTCTGCCTCCTCCACTAAAAATATCATGCAGACCAATGGCTGCTCACCCCAACACAATGGGCAGGTGGATGCTGACAGCACGGCCCCGTCCACTTCAGTCCAGCTCAACGGAGCGTGTTCTGGGCCGTCCGCCAATGGGGATATCCACGAAAATTCCAACCGACCCGGTCGTATCCGGATCATGTCCCAGACCGATCGGGATATCGTTCGTCTAATAGGCCAGCACTTGCGAAGTCTTGGTTTGCAGTAAGCAAAATTCTTTCCTTTTTTTTGTCGTATGTCAAATGTCAGCTGATTTGTGACGATTATAAACAAAGGGGATACAACCGATTCATCTCGTCTGCTAATAAGCATAATTCCAATCGTTGGTGATTTACAAATTCGCCACTAAATATGTGATTCAACATAAATTGATTGAGACCCGACTATTGACTTTTTTCGCATATGATATGATATGACTGAAATTAATATTAAAAGTAAACAAAACTTCATTTAGACCCCTCTAATGAATACCACACCATTTGCTTTGCAAAACCATCACAAGTGTTACCCATTTTCAATCTGTTATGACCACTTTGTCAAATTATTATACAAAAGTGATCCAGCTCAGAATTAGTCAGACTGAGTGGAAACCATTCAGTGGCAAGTTGGCACAAAAATGTTATTTAAAATCAACTCTTAAGCTGCATCTGTGATCTAAAATGGGCAATGCTAAACCTGAAACAACCATGTCTCGCTGATTAGGATGAATAGTATTAAATAATATCCAGTTTAAGAAACCGTCCTCGGTACATGGAATGTTTTAAATCTACAGCGTTCATTCAAATATAATGATTAAACTAGTTCAGAAATTTTAAAAGAAGATTATTTATGTTGATTCCAACATGCTTCTCATGCTATTTTCTATACATTTTTTCCATGTAGTCGGACTGTTGATCAGTTGATGAGGGAGTCGGAGTGCATGTTGGAACATCCAGCTGCAGCAAAGTTCAGGACACACATTCTGGATGGAGACTGGGACAAAGTATATTCATACTGCCATTGCTTATCAAGCAGATTGAAGCATTGTTGATAT
Organism: Paralvinella palmiformis; assembly: GCA_025642065.1. Taxonomy (NCBI): domain Eukaryota; kingdom Metazoa; phylum Annelida; class Polychaeta; order Terebellida; family Alvinellidae; genus Paralvinella; species Paralvinella palmiformis. The sequence continues at coordinate 510,433 of JAODUP010000083.1, forward strand.
GTGATGTCACTACTTATGTTAAAAACAGCATTCTTAATTTTTCTTTGGATTTCTATAAGAATGTAGAATTTAAAATTGCCATAAAACCAACTGTCTTCACATCATTAATCATTTAACCACTTTACAGTTTATAATAACCATAGAAAAACTCAATTATTTGTACTTATGTTAAAAGCAGTATTTTTACATTTTATTTGCTTTTCTATGATAACGTAGAATTTAAAATTGCCATAAAAGTGACTGTCTTCACATTGTTAATCATTTAGACACTTTGGAGTGTATATCAACCTTAGAAAAAAACTTTGATTGAATTATTCCTCCATTTCCAGGCTCAAGATGATTTGGGAGAACTGAAACAGTTAGTTAGTAGTCCTCAAGAAATCATCGTAAGTTGAATAATTAATGTATGCACAACTATTAATTGGAGTGACAGCTTTCTAATACCATAGACATATTATCATCTTTAAAGATCTTTCTACAATGCAGCCATAATATATATGTAGTATGACATTATTTGACATGATTCATTACAGCAAAGGTTTATTTAAATAAAAAACAATATTTTAATAGCACAGACTTAGCCAGCCAGTCATACTTGCATCTTCTGAAAGGTATTTACTGCAGAAATTAAGCATTCATACAGTCTGTAGTGTTTGTTTGTATCTATTTAATATTAATAATAGTATCTCAGTAAAAATTTTTCCTTTCTTTAAAACTAAATATAAGCATTCCAGTATAATAGTCTTTTAAATCAGGTGTGGTCACATGGAATATGTTTATTGTATTATGGTTTATAAGAAAGAGGTACCCTGCCCAAATTTAATTTGACACAAAAGAAATAATGTACCGCATTTAAAAATCCTGCGCGTAAGCAAAAATTATGCATCTCAACAATGAGCCATTAACACTAGTTAAAATAAATCTGTTTTAGGTTTGAAAAAACGTAACTGTTTTTTTTTACATGTACCAACTTCGCAGAAGATTTGAGGGCTTACTAAAATATTATCAATGGAGCTTTCTAGTTTTTATGTGTTTCAGCTTTCACTTTGCCTCATTACCTTTGGAGGTCACTTGGCCCATTTAGCTGACCTCATGCACAAAAGTGGCCATAAAACAGAAACATTTATGTTCTAGTTTTCACCTTATTGCAAGTAACTCACTGTACTTACACTTTGTGTTTAGTTTACATATTGTATGGATATTGTCTTAAGGTTCTGTCAATTTATCATTTGTCAGAAAATGCGGTTCCTGTTGCTGGAGCAGAAGTTTCTGGAGTACCTTGAGGATGGTCGGGTGATGGATGCTCTGCATTGTCTTCGTCAAGAACTGTCCCCACTGAAGTACAACACGGAACGTGTTCATGAACTCAGCTCGTAAATATCACTAATTAACACTGTGTTGCTATAAACAGTCATTAACTTGTGCATATAATGTAACATAAAGTATCAGGGTATCCACAGCATGGTGAAACACAGAAAATTACTTGAAAGGTTACCTACCATCCAGGGTAAAACACAGAGAATTTTTAAATTTGTATGCCTTCATTCCAAATTTATAGCATATGGTGGTCATGTTACCAAAACAAGTTCATTCAACATGCAATTTTTGCACACAATACACAGAAATATCTTAAATAAGACATAGGAAAGTACAGGGAATTTGATTTTTGAAGTCTTGTAGGTATATGAATGTGTCAGTTTGCAAAATGTATTCATTTAAATGCAAAAGAAAGATTTGCCTGGTTAAAAGTTCAGCTTTTATTATACATCTGTGGAATCATTATTTCTAACAGGGAAGGAACATATTTATTAAAACTGAAAAAATCCCCACATTCAGCCACTTGTAATATTCACTGATATTTGGGTGTATTTAATCTCAAATAACATAGATTTAAAGCAAAAGAAAACATGTTAGGTTTAATATATAAGCTCATGTGATAATGATAGGTTTGCTCTTTACGATGGTGGGGGTGGGGTAAGTTAAACATTATGTATCTACTAACTGTGCTCCAGGCATCTGCCATGTTTTATCTCATCTGGCAAATGGCTTCAGTTTTGCTTGTATGGGAACAATCAGCTTTTTTCTTTGTCTCCCCCACAAACAGCAGTCTTGTCATCATTAGCATGCTTAATTTTAATGATGTAATGGCCATTCCTTTTTTTTGTTTACCTTTGGTTATGAAGTTGTTTGGTGTTAATATTGCACACTTCGTGTATTATTTCTGACGTACAGTGTGTATTTTCTTTTTGCTAGTTTCATCATGTGCAGCAATCCTGCAGACTTGAGGGAGATGGCAAACTGGGATGGCAGAGGAACAGCATCTAGACAGAAAGTCATCGAGAACTTGCAAGGTTTGTCTGGATTGCTATCCGTTAAAGTGTACTCTGGCATCAGTAGGGGGCATTTTACACACGTTTGTATAATTAATTTAAACATGAACTTCAGCTATGACAGGAACTATGTGGCCCTGAACCTTATGTTAAAATAAAATTAACTGTGTACTTATAATGTTTTAAATCTTGGATATTAATGGTCTGAACAGACTTTTGATAAAATTGAAACTGGCTATCCAGGCTGCTCCCACAGGTCTTGGGACTGTTGGTAAGTTGGATGGCATTTGGTAATATTCTAAGTTGATATTCGTTTGTACAGTTGAACCAGATTGTTACTATGATGTATCAGATATACAAAATACACTTAATGTTGTCAATGAGCTGACACTTCAACCACCTGCCCTCTTCGGTTCTTCACCCATTTGAATTTAGTTTTGGTCTGGGTCTCTGGTTAAATATCTGACCATAAATGATGAGCTTTAAATACATCAATTCACTTCACTATTAATAGATGGATTCACTGAGAATCATTCCACTAATTTGATGTTGGGTATATTGATTCACTATATCATTATTGTGAAGTGAGCTCACAGACAGGGTTGTCAATTAACCGGGAAATAAGAGTATTTTCCAGGACGGTTGGAATTACTGGAAAATACTGGGAATTACTGGGAAATTCAATTGAGTCTTGAAAATACTATATTATCATGATCTGTTAAACAAGACAACAACCTCCCAAATTGTTAATTGAGCCCCCAGTTGAAAGTGACACTGGATGGGGGATGATCTCCAATCCCCAAACACTAGATTCACCATTGAAATCACATACTGGCTTATGAAATTACATCATCTCAGTGGCTAGTGGGGTGTAGAATTATAAAGTGGATGACAATTTTCATTATACAATTATCGTGAGCTCCGGTGGCCTAGCGGTTAAGCACAAGGCACTTGGTGCTAACGGTCACAGGTTCGAACCCTGTAAGAGGTCAAAACTTTTCCAGGGATTAATTTCTCGGCTCACAACATCGTGGGTGGCTGACCACGTTAAATGGTGCTGCCGTCTCCACTGAATTATTTAAAATAAAGGGAGACGTTAAAACCCCCTGAGGACGTAAAACACTCTGGCAGTGACCACCCTCAGGGTATTTCGGCTCCATCTTTCCGTACTTCTCCTCTGTGAGTGGTGGGGGAGGAGATTGCTCAACCACTCGAACATAGAGGCTGTGCTGATTAAGCAACAGCCTGGGGATTCTCCCCGAACAACAAAACAAACATTATACAGTTATTACCAATACAACTTATAAGCACCATGAAGCACATTTGGATGAGATTGTGAGTCACAGACCATCTCATCCAAATGTGCCATCTTTACTTCATTAGTTACATTGTAATCATTCATTCATTCATCAATGTTTTTATTTCACTTTAAGCTGTGTATATGGCCTCTGTAGAGACATCCACAGCTATTAGCATTTAGTGCTGTGAAATCCATCATATAGCAACACCTTACTTTCTAACACAACCCCCCCCCCCAGTTGGTGCTAAGCAAATAGTAAACATTTAATTTAAATAAAATGACAAAGTGGTAATAATTAAACATGACATTATTGTAAAAAACTATGTGTCTGTCCGCATATTAATAACTGCGAGCTGGGCTAGCTTCTGTTGTTACTTATTTTTACCCAATGCCAGCATCGGACTGACATTTATCTAGCATCCTGTTTACTTTAATGGGCTTACCAGCTACAACTGTACATGTTAATCAGGGTACTTTCTGGCTATCACAATTACTGTATTTGTCAATATAGATGACTGATGTGATTGATGGGTTTTTTCTCTCCTGCAGCATTCCTGCCACCGTCAGTGATGCTGCCACCGCGTCGCCTTCTGACCTTACTCAACCAAGCTGTAGAGCTACAAAAGGACAAATGTCCCTACCATAACACTAGTAGTAATGACAGCCTTGACTCAGTGTCATTACTCATAGACCATACCTGTACCAAGTAGGTTATTGACTTCTCAGGCAGAGAGTTACTGCTGAAAGGCTAATTTGCTTTGATGTTGACATGTTCAGCTCTTACATACCTTAATGTTGACTACCAATATTACATCTGCATTTCACTGTCTATTTGAAGGGAGCAGTTTCCTTGTTTTTCAACTCAAGTTCTGAACGACCACATGGATCAAGTCTGGTTTTGTCGATTCTCACCAGATGGCAGATATTTAGCGACTGGCTGCAAAGGAGGGACCATGATAATATGGGAAGTGAATATGGTCAGTACGAAATATGCCGAAATGATGAACAAGAACTATTAGAACGGTTGAAAACATTTATTAAGGCCAGGCTGGCAAAAATTAATAAGGTTTTTAAATGTACTAAAATTTTGAAATTGATCATTCTGAAATTTTAATTCTATATTTTATTCTCTCAGTCATCATAATAATTAATAGTCCATAAATATTCAAAAACATTAAAAAAATTGTCAGGATATATTGCATGCTTGTTAAAACCCAGATGCACATCTGAACTCTACTATGGGATTAAACAATTGATTTGCTGTGTAGGACATATGTTGATATTGTATTATTTTACCATAAATGTGTAGAACATGTAAATGTTTAGCTGAAGTCATTTCAGTTAGGTTAGCCCGTGTCATGTTACAAAGAATCTACCGGCCCATTTAGCCTACCTTGTGCCCAAAAGTGGCCGTAAAACATCAGTCATCATCATCACCACAAAGAATCTAGATTGCTGTATTTTACCTAGTAAAATAATGTTCACTTTAATAAACATCCACAATAGAGTTATCATAATAGACAAAGTTAATTTTATTATACCATGGCTATCATTGCCAGAGTAATATATTTTGTTTTTAATGTAATGATGTTCCAGGAAACTCACCAGCTGCATCAGAAGCGAACATTTGAAGGCCATTCCTATGGAGTGTCCTACATAGCCTGGAGTCCGGATAGTGAATACGTCATTGCTTGTGGTCCAGATGATTGCTCTGAACTGTGGCTGTGGAATGCTCAGGTATCTGTCATTGATTAACCATCAACCGGTTAAACGTATAGGAAAATTGGTTATTGAATTAACTTTTTATTGAATTGAATTGTTCATAAAACGGATATTTTCACAGTGTACTCTACGTTATTTTAGATACATAACAGTCCATGCCTTAAAGGCATTTCCATAACTTTTGGGGGGTATCATGATGGGCTACGGACTCCTAGCGTCAAGGTTCAAACCTGGGTGTTTCATCTTACACTTTTGTTTCAGTAATTTTGGAATTTGTTCGCCTCATTTAGTCTAACATGCATCAAGAAGTGGGCCATAAAACAGCAACGTTCCCTTCCATCTCTTGGGCCACTGATTTAGAGTAATTATCCTGAATTTTGTTTTAATAAAATGTTCTTTATTCAGACAGGTGACTTGCGGGTAAAAATGAGTCAGTCTTCAGACGATAGCCTAACCAGTGCTTCGTGGCACATAGACAGCAAACGATTTGTGACTGGGGGAACCAGGGGACAGTTCTATCAGTGTGTAAGTACTCGTGGAAAAGTATGGTTATCTTTATATGAATCCTCACCGAAGAGAAATATGGCCAGAAGGCTTTGATTGAAATGGTCTACCAGGAAGGTCAAAATATGGCGCATGTCACACACAGATATGGTTTATGGGTTATGTATGTTTTCTGATTCCAAAGCTCAGACAGCAAAGCTTGGTTGCTGAGGTTGGTTCTAAATCTGAAATTGAAAATTTCAGAATTAGAATTGTTAAATTTTAGGTTGGAAATTATGATATCTTTAAATATATTAATGGATTAATTTGTCCTTTAGTTACAGATGTTGAATTCTATTTATTGAATGTTTGTGAAAATATTGTTGTAGTGGTAAGATTTCTGTCTAAACATCAGTTATAATTGGCTCTTTTGAGATAATATTTTATGAATGGTATTGAAATGAACAAAAGTGGATTGCCAAAATGTGTGGAAATTAGTGCCATCCGTAGTGAATGGAATCTTTCTTAATAACTTCTTGTACCATTATACTTAGGATTTGGATGGTAATGTGATGGATTCATGGGAAGGCGTACGTGTTCATTGCCTCGCCTGTCAACGTGACAACAAGACTGTCTACGCATCAGACAGTCACCAGAGAATACGTGGCTATAATTTTGACGACTTAACAGACTTTCATTTGTAAGTGGATTTATGATGTTAGCAAAGCAAGTCCTCGGCCTAGTGCTGATAATTGTTTACAGGCTTGTGTTTGTGAGTGGGTGTGTTCAAAGTTCGATGCTCAACTTCAGTTGACATCGAGCAGAATCTTTCTCGTACTTCCATGATTTTACCTAGCTGAGATGGCTCTATATCTTCAATGTTATTGTCAATACTTGTGCTCCATTTATAGGATTCAAGAGGACCATCCTATTATGTCTTTCACACTAAATGAAACTGGGCGATTAGCATTGCTGAATATAGCATCTCAGGTTAGTCGCTGTTTAAATGATTATCATATTCTGATACTTTCCATCGAATTAACCTATAATTAACAGTACAGAGTACACATTAGCAGCCCATAATCTCTACTATGATGTCTGCAGTAACTGATATTGAAGACATTTCTCTTCCAGGGAGTACACATGTGGGATATCAAAGACAAATGTTTGGTACGTAAATTCCAGGGGGTGACTCAAGTCCGCTTCAATATTCATTCATGCTTTGGTGGTGTCAATCAAGACTTCATTGCTAGTGGTAGTGAAGGTAAGCTTATTTGGTTGACTCTATCTAAAAATCCAAATAATTCTATTTGGCCTTATTCAAGTTGTATGCCTTCAATTTTCCTGTAATTATCTTGCAGTAATACTAATATCAGCTGTATGTCCACTGCCAGCAGATTTATCTGTTACCATTTCAAAAGATCTAGTTCCTCATTCCATTTCACAAATCATTCCACCTTCATTTTCACTGAACCTGGCCATCCGTGACCCTTTGTATGATCTGTTATTTATGTAGATGGTAAGATTCTCTGCAAAGTACACTTGTCACACTGTGCGTTCATCTTCAGATAGTAAAGTCTATGTATGGCATATACGAAGAGAAATGCCAATAGCCGTACTGGAAGGTCATACGGATACTGTGAACTGCGTCCACTGGAATCCTCAGCTGCCAAGCATGTTAGCCAGTGCTTCCGATGATGGGACTGTACGCATTTGGGGTCCACGTTCCATTGGCGATACAAAGTCATCAGGTAAGTTGTTGTGCATTGTAAGCCGATTCTTAAATCTACAGTTGAAAATGACTAGATCACATCAATATACTACTCTCTAGTGTTATCAATGACATATGTACGCATACCTCTATGCAAGTACTTGTCTCATGCATGTCTCATAATGCCAGATTGTCACACAATATAGATATTTGTTCTCTTAACCAAGAAGTTATAGCAATATACCAAATTATTAGGTTTGTTTTTGTTATGTTATGTTAATAATTTAATATTGATATAGTGCATTAGTATTGATTGTTATGTTGATATCATAAATAATTCTTTTTTTCAGAAGGAAGTCCCCTAGAATCTGGCCGTAGCACACCTGTATAATAATTGTCATTCTTAAGTAGATCTAATAAATAAGCCACGAGGTACATTGTCATCATCAACAAGAATTTCTGGATGCTGTTGGAAATGAGCGACACCATTAAGTGATTTGGTTAACAGAACAATATCTGAAATGACCGTTTAATATATCAGTGAGTAATAATGTTGACAGATCAGTGATTTGACAGTAAGGATGTGTCGGCTAGAATTACCTGCATCAGTCGCGCTTATCAGGGGATGATCTAAATAATAAACCATTAAGTCATATCCGTCTGTGCCATGTGTCCAGTGGAGGTCTTTATCATCAACCATTTGCCGCTGGTTAAAAACCTCATTGGCTACCCTCCATTTGGAACTGGAGGGTAGCATTACCGACAACTACAGAATGTATGCTCCTGTACTTGGGTTATCCCGTTGTTGCCGTGGTAACTGCATGAGGTTGAACCATATCCCAGTGGCAAGATTCTTCCATACTTTGTATGATACATATGTGGGATTGTTGTGGCAGAAGCATTTTTCCAGACATTCTGACATTAATCATATCATTCGCATTGAGTGTGGAAAGAGTGTGAGACAGTTTTCATTATGACTGGTTTACTAACATTGATTATAATAATAATAATATTGAGGGTATTATTAACAATGTAAAATAATCATTTGTTTCCACTTCATCTGATGGTAACAGTTTTGAAATTGTTTTAATACCAGTAACTGTCATTCACAGCTATTACAGACTGTGTGAATATTAATAGACTCGTCTTGTATTTAATATATTTTGGGCTGCCGTGAATCACTTAAACCAAGTTCATTTGTGTGAAATGATTTGGTTCACATTATGACAACTAGTGTCGGTTTCCAGCTATAATAAATTTGAATGATGTGCGAGATATCATCCGTTGATGGCTGTTGGTAGTTGTCTTTGCCTTGATAACTTCTTGATATCATATTTGTATATCTGTAAATGTGAAAGATTCGGTTTAGTAAATGTCACGAGTACCTTGTGTTAAATCCCTGATATTCTCATTTGGTTGTTCTGACGGTACCAGTATTATGTCAGGCAACATAATTTCATTGCCTGAAACAAGGCCAATCAGACAATTCTGTCCAGTGTGTCGTCATGACTGTGTGCATTTTCCTTCAGATGCCACTCGACTCGGGTGTATGCCATCATGCTAGTAGATATGTTTGTGTCTAGTAAATATTAAATAATATCCAACCATATTTCTAGCAGAAGAGAGAACTTCGTTAAAATGAACAGCTGATTTTCTTGTTAAAGGTTCAAGTCATCTCCGTCAACAGCAAATCTCCATAATCATTCTAATTAGCCATCAATGACATCCACAGTCACCAATCACCCTTAGCTGAATTGTGTACATATGTTTAAAATATTGATTTTAGTGAAATATATAGAATTGTGTATAAATGATGATTTCTGCCGAGTGGGTGTGTTTCTGTGTGTGATGGTCTTCGGTCAGTGTGTACACGAAATGTGTCCCGAATAAGCACATTTCTGGTATCGTAGCCTTCTTTGATATTATCATTTAGACAAAATAGAAACTCATTCTACTTTTGGAGCAGTTCTTCAGTTGAATTAAAAAAGACCTCCATCTTGTCTGTGCGTCATCCGAGACGGTATTACCCAAGACCATGCTTTGTATGTTTGGTTGATGTTCCTGTTCGGTTATGTTTTAGTGCGTTTTAGCAATGTTTACCACTTTTTGTTAATGATTCTGATAGCAGGCCAATCATCGCTTCTGCAAGGTTGCACACGATGAGCCTTTTTGGTAATGTGTGCCATAAAATAAAGAAGTTTTAAAATATTTGTGTTGTGGTTGTGTCGGAGAAATTGATGTGTGACAAAACGATTTATTATCAGTGGTATATATCGTTAATAGGTTCAATGCCACCAGCCTTTAATTCATCGAAATTTGCTGGTTCAAAGTAACTTTTGCCAATCAAAATTTGGAATCTTTGGGTTGGGAATAACACTTCATGGTAGTTAATTAGCCTCATTTTATGAGCATTTTTCTTTTCGGATATTGTTTGTTTTGGCCATGCACAAAAGTTGCTTTTCATTTTAAATTACATTCTTATATCACAAATGTGAAAATTCTTGAAGAAAATATTTCTCAGATCATAAATGAAGTCTCTAATAAAGGAAAATCTGAATGTTTAATACAAGGAAAACTCTATGCTGTTGAGCTTTCTCAAGTTTTGAACTGCCCACTGATGGTTGCTGGAAATAAGGCGTACATAACTGACATCCTTATTTGACGTGGCTGTAGTATGTAGCACTGTTTAGATAAATCCGTATGATATGTGTAAATAGATGCAACAAGATGCTTGCAGTTTAGACTTCAGTACTGTTGAAGATTGTAATGGATATATTATTTTTATCATCTTGTGATAGGTTATTGCTTTTCTTCAATTCGAAAGATCATAAAATTGTAACCATCAGTTTAGAGTATAATAATTTGTATATGTTAATGTGTATAAAATGTATCAAACTGTCCTTGATTCATATATATATATATATATATATAGAGAGAGAGAGAGAGAGCTGATGAACAATCACTAATGTGAATGGTGTGTGATGTAGGTCATTTCTTTTATTTAACTTATGATGTACGCTATTTGTAATTTGTTAATAAAATCTCCAAATAATTTCATATAGTAGAACATGATGGAGTTCGTTCATATCCGTGTCCTCTCTTCCAACAGATTAACACATGTATTGGTCCGTTCAGTTCTATGCTGTTATTTGTTTGTAAATCAGGTCACTGAGGAGATGCCAACCTTGATATAAAGGTGCAGAATCCACTTTTCAAAACCAGGCTGCTTCTTTTAGCGATGGATGACATGCGCTGACGTTGACCGGGATTACAGTATGCTTCCTGGAGATTATTCTTGATAAAGTGACGAGAAGTGCCACAGTATTATGTCAGTGTATGATGCATATATTGGTAAATCTGAGCCTTTGTTAGCATATATTAAAGAGTTGATCATTATGAGAATTGCTATGCAAATATTTTCCGTAGATTGTTTTGGGTGTTTAATAAATATGTGTTCCACTATTAATGTGTGGTCTGTTCAGTGATGCTTTGGTACACGTGACGGGGTGACTGGTCGAAATAAACTTTCATACTGGTCACACTTGACATATACACATATTACAGAAGGAAAATGTGATAGATTGCAATGCAATTGTACAGGCTACCAACCAAGAGAGCTGCTCATGTATAGCTGCTACTTTTCTGTCCGTCGTGCCACATGCAGTATGTAAGAGAAAAATAAATGTTTACCCTCAGACACGGTTGTTGTCAAAATCTGCTTAAGCAGTAGTGGTTTAATTAGAGTTGCTTATCTCCAAATAGAACACAATTCTACACCATTCAGTATTAGCTTGTGTGGGATCAAGGTTTAGAACTATTTAGCCATATCTACCTTCATGCTATAAGTGGTGACAACAAGGAGTTGCTACCAGAAGAAATGTTTGTGCTGATCTACTGTTAAATGCTTCTTTTATGTAGCGGTGGTGGCGATAATTGGATACTTCGGTGTCATCACAGGTATGACATGAGTGACAGATTTGTCTCATAAAAAGTTCACGATAAACCATTGGTTGATATATGTATCAACAACAGGTCATCATTTCTTTTAGATTCTATCTGCAAGCCACCAAATACAATAATAATAAACACAGTCAGTAAAACGGTTCAAAAATACTTCTAAGTCTGAATTAACCTGGATAATGTGTTCTGAAAACAGGTGAATATGTGTATCAGTATTCACAGAGGATATACACTAAGTTTTGTTTAACTGTTGCTGTGAAAACTTCCTGCATGTGTGCAGTACGATAAACAAACCACCCTGTAACACTGCTACTTGTATGTGATATATTTAGTGGTTGTAACCACATAAGTACAGGACACACCACTTAACAAACAGTAAAAATTCTATACAGAGAGAGGCAAAATCATACACACAGAAACACAAGAGCATATATATCCTTGATGTTGATATGTGTTTCAAACCATTTTACACATCCATATGATAAGTAAATATACTTATATGTACTTCCAAACAGGTAATCCTGCCCACTGAGCTTATCTTGTCCACATAAGTGGCCGTAAAACATCAATCAATCATCATCATCATCCAAACAGGTAATCCTCATATACGTGTAATGTATATATAATTACATCTACATTCCTAAGAAAGAGCAACATTCTAAATATAAACATCCTTTTTAAAGGTAAATAATATGTTCCATTTTCAAAGATCAGACTTAAACTAATTATTGTAAAGGATTGAATGCATGAATATTCAGCAACTTCTCAAACTGATAAATACAGCCATCCTCTTGTGGGCAGATAAGGCATCAGTGAATATCAGTTAATTAAAGGTCTGCTTTCACTGAACGATATTTTCCTAAATAGCCGAGATTGGAGTAAATCTTTACTGGGTGTAAACTGCATATGATATAAATTCACATCTGTTCTGATAAGTAGGGTAATGTATATACAGCCAACATTTATTTTTAGGGTATTATAAATGCCTTTAATTTAGTTTCGTAATATTCTCGATGAACATTAGCCGATTGCTTCAAGCACAAACACGTAGATGCATTATATAAGCAATCCTTCAAGCATCCTGCCTTTCAACATTGTACATGTGTTTGCTTTCATAAAAATGATGTATTACGAATGTTGAAATAAACAATTTGAATCGAATGAATTCTACTGAAATCAATACCTTTCCAAGAAATTTGTCAACACACATTTCTGTTGATTAATTTAACCAAATATACGACTGACTATGTATGTCAGTTTTTGTTTCAGTCAAAACTTAAATCTTTACATATATTTTTCTTCAAAACGTTATGCTTAAAGTTAATCAGCAAAGAATAATACAGATTTGATAATTGATAATAATTACGTAGGTCATCTATTAGTCTTTTTCTAGGTGACATATTTATCACATACAAGGTTTCCACAGAAAGTTTATAACTAAATTCCATGACTTTTCGTGACAATAATATGCTTTTTCCAGGAGTACTATTTGCCAAGTTGATGAATTGTTGTTGAATTGGAATATTTAATGGTTACTTTTATTTACGTTAGAGCAAAGCCATTTGTGATGAGGGCAACAACTTATTTAATGCTATATACAGGCACAGTGTGTATCGCCAGAAATACACATAAATAACATTGTCCTGAATAATGTGATAAACTGTGGCATTTTTTACATTTGGAAACTCATACTCCACACATTTAAGTTTATCTCTCAGTTCTTTGAGTTTCTTTTCCATCTTCAAGTTTTCATCTATTTATCACACACTATCTGTGTGAAAGCATCTGATTTAGATAGCAAAGTCAAGACATTTCTTTTATGCTTTCTGTTCCAACTCATCAGCATCATTTTTGTATGGACTGTATAGAATTATCCAATAGCCTTATTTTCTTTCCTAAATTATGGATTTCAGCTAGGGCTACTTTTCGCTTTTTCATTTTCTTATCTTCAAGATATACCTAATATGGACAGCCTTAATGGACATCAAGAGCAGATAAATAATTTCGGTATCAGTAGCTAATACAGCATCATGTATGGTTTGCCAGGCAACAGCCCTCTTTTGCTGCATATTCTTAACAAGAAGGTCTTTGCTGACAGAGTAGCCTCTCTTTAATGATGCTTGATTATGTGAAATAGTCAGAAAGACCTTACCAACTTCTCATAACTTCTAGAATTTTGACTCCTTCGTGTACTGGCCAAGATATACATCTAACTTCCCATCACTCTCAACTTGAAATCAGAAGGATGTTACTGTCTCATTTTGATTGCAAAGATTTTGTTTATAAGAAATCTCAAAATTCTCTGCATGCATTATCAGATATAGATATCAACTTTTGAATACTTAGTGAAACAAATATTGAACCAAAGGATACTTCAGTGGACATCTTGCAATCAGTTCAGCTGTCAGAGCTCACAACAAGGTGATTCACTAATTTCTCTGAATGTCAGAAATTTCAGCTTACTGACACCTTTGTTCTCCATTACTTTCTTCAGTGACTCGCGGGCTGCAAACCCTAAGTTATCTTGTTTTGGCAGTTTGTATTTAGTCTTGGTTTGATTATCCTATCTGGTGAGGAATATCGGAAGCTGCTTAGCCACAGAGATAAAGAACTATAGATTTACTGTTGTGAGTCTGTCATGATCACCTGAGACAGACTCAGAAGCCTTCTTGGGATATATAAAAGATGACACAAACTTCTTCACATATAAGGAGGGCACGTTCAAAAACTTTCACATCTTCCACCCATCTGTGCGGGAAGAACCGAAGTGGGTAAATTGTGCATCTTGTGATTCCAATAAAGTCATTTCTCCTTGCTGATGTCTCACGGAAGATCAGCAGCTGTATCATGACCATTTGGTCAATGTCATTGTCTCAATATAAATAATGAAATCCATCTGTTCGATTTGAGATGTTTTGCTCACCAATGTTCCACATTACATGGATCAATAAGTACGAGAATAGATCAGAACATTTATGCAGATCATAATTTATAAACTTGAAGATTGCCATAGCAAAGATTGTTGGGTTTTCACTGGAACTTCCTCTGATATATAACTGACATTTTGCACCACATGAGCTAAAGTTCATGACTTTTGACACCATTCTGACCATTTCCATGACCTTTTGGAAAAACGTTTTTCATGAATGTTTTGAAAATATTTTTCATGACTTTATTTTTCGTAACTTTTTTCTATGATTTTCCATGACGATGAGAACTGTGCACATATAAAGAAGCAGGCAGTCCTTATAGTCTTTTTAAAACTGCTTCTTCTGGGTCATGGCAACAAGCTGGCTTAAATTTAATTTTCTGTCATTCTTTCAATCTTTTCCCTTCAATCTTGACTGTTCCAACTTTTGCCATCAAATCATATGGATTATAAATCCTGTAAGTTGTGTTCAAACTTTGTTGTTTATTATTATTATCAATTCTAGATTTTTTTATTACCGTTTCCCATCCATGATATCTTCAGTATTCTTCTTTAATATTAAAAATCAACTTTCAATAGATCTTTTCTGTTTGAGATATTTTTGTCAGTTCTCAGTATTCCTATCAGCATATAACAGACTATTTTTGCAGCTGATCAACATATTTTCTCAATTCAACAGATATATTTATGCTTATTAATTTTTGTTGTTGTATGGTTAGAATTTATCTGTTAAAAGCTATTTTGATTCATCTATTACGAGTGTCCACAGTAGTAAATCTAGCTTGAATGTTTTTCTTGATTATTGCTGTTAAGTGCTGTTGCTGTGTATGCTGTTTATTAAATGCTCCAATATTTGCATTAAAAATTAGATTCTGACTTATTTTGGTATTTGTTTTTTCATATATAAATAAGTTTAGTTATCTAATAATAATAATCTTATTATTATTATTACAATCTTGATTTAATTAAATCCCCTTACTAGCAGAAGTTAATCAAAAGCACTGTATGGTAAAATTTCAGTATAACATGGAGTGTGTATAGATCATTAAGGCAGCTACAGACTAAAATATGAAGTTACATAATGTCACATATCTCATATATCAAATACTGGCCTCCAATTTGACCTTTGACAATATAGCAAGGTCAAACACATTATTGCTTATGTCCAAAAAGGATAATTATGAGATATAATTAAAGATCTATTGTATAATAATAATAATAATAAAATATGTATTTATAAAATATCTAATCATATGCAATATACTCAGAATATTCATTTGTTTAGAAGTTTATAATAATATGTGATATTTATATAGTGCCCTATTCAGCTAGAAGCTGCTCTAAGGTGCTTTACAAAATTATTTACAATATTATTATCCTGACTCAGACCTGTTTCCACCCAGCACATATCTCAACTCTCAAGGGAGCATACAATGCATGCTGCCATTATAGCGCAAACCTTTACACATAGCCATCGCTTCCTGTCAGGTACTCATTTTTTATGGATGAGTGAACCAGTCACCAACATGACAGCACTTGCAACTCACGGAGCCTCGAACCCGCTACAAGAAAGATCAAACCCAAGATGACTACCATGAGTTTGAATGATTGGGTCAACTTTTTCGCGAATGACAACAATGATTACGATTTTGAGGGATTTTAAGCCAATACTTGACCTCGACTTATACGGTGAGCATATGCTGAGGAAAGAATTACAGGGTCAAAAATTGGCCTCGACTTATCTGCCTCGACTTACACGCGAGTATATACAGTATGACAAATAATTTACAGTTTGGACCTTATTACTACTAACATTAGCCATAACATTAGTTAAACATGTGTAAAGACTATAAATTGATTTAGTAAGTTAGAGAATTATTTGACTTAATTTATAAATAACTGCAGTGTATGCATTATTTAAGTTCGCTTTTGGCCACCAGGAAGAAACTCTATAATTGTTGGCAAATGATTTGTCTCTTACATTAGTCTTGGTATCAGTAAAAGATTGTATATATGGCTGATGGGCTACGTTCCAGCAAAATGTGATATTCAAACTAAATAATTATTGATACAGGAAATATTCCAAAAATATAAATCACACAAGTATAGATTTTAAATATTTATAAATATAAATTCATATTAATTCAATATATCAGCTAAACAAAGCTAATAAAAGATAGTCAACATAAACTAAATGATACAACACCTGCATGTTATATATATATATATATATATATATATGTGTGTGTGTGTGTAAATATATAATATGCAAAATAAAACAAATTGATTAGTAATCTAAACATTTTAAAGTGACATATGGTAACACACATGCACCATATATGTAATATATCTTTAGCTATGTCATATAATACACAGTTATCATATTACTACCACAGAGTATCATGTTACCACTCCAATTATCACCCACCATATTACTTCACTGAGCTTTTTATTAGAAACTTTCTAACTTTGTAAATAAAAGTAGAAATTTAATCAAATATTTATGAAGGTTAGTTTAAACATTATTTGTTAATGTTTTATGAAAGTTTAAATGATGAAAATATTTTTTTAAAGAGATCTGTATAGCTGCCTTCTACTCATTGATGTGCTATCGCGCATAACATACATATATAATTTTGTAATTACTGCATATATATATATATATATATATATATGAAATTTGATATTAAGTTTTTTTTATTAAGGATTGCTTATGTCAACTATCGTCTATATTGTTATTTGTTCACGAACGTATAATATTATCTAAACTGTAGGCCTATCTGAGATGCCCAGATAAGGATTCTGTGAAATAAAGCCATTAATATTACCATCAAAATATAATATATTATGTGCTTCTGATTGTAGAAATGTAGTACTACGCGCATGCGCCCGCGCGTAAAACCTATAATTACTGAACATTTAGTTGTTGATACATAAAAGTAAAAAGTAAACAGCTTTTCTGCACTCCCACCGTGTTTTCGCTCATCATTAGCAAACCAATAAAAACACGTAGAGAGAGAGAGAGAGAGGGATAGATAAAGAGAGAGAGAGACAGAGCCATATTAGTGTGTATAATAATAATAATATACAAAATATATATAGCACCCTATATAACCTGTAAGAAGGTTACCCTAAGGCGCTTGACAATAAATAATTCTATGGATGTAACAGATTTACATCTTTAAAAATGCATAATTCTTTCCAGCCAAATACATAATATAATCAGCTAGGAAAAGCTGAAACAAAAATATTAGTTTTTATCTTATTTTTGAAGGAGGTATCAATGGTCTTGCACTTTCTGATGGTTACTGGAAGATTATTCCATAAGGTTGCAGCAGCCTTTCTGAAACATTATTACCGTATGTTACGTCACGTGTTGTTGGTACGGCTAAGAATGCTCCAGACTCAGACCGTAGAGACCATGTCGGCTGATACGGTACGACAAGTTCCTCTAAGTACTGAGGGGCAGTCCCTTGAAGTGCCTTAAAAGGGTACATGAAAATCTTGTACTGCGACCTGTATTGTATATAACCGGAAGCCAATGCAGGGAGGTCAAGACTGGTGTTATATGTTCTCTTTTATGAGTGCGAGTGGCTAACCTGGAAGAAGAATTCTGTACTTTCTGTAGTCGTGTCATCAGCGTGCTTGGAAGACCATACCGGAGAGCGTTGCCGTAATCTAGCCGAGAAGTTATCAGGGCGTGTGCCAGTGTTTTGCAAGCATCCACTGTGATGTACCGCCTGATTACGAATTTGGTAATAACAGGCTTTGGTTATTGCATTTACTTGCCTCACCATGGTCAGGGATGTATCAAAATATACTCCTAAGTTCTCCACTGACGATGCTACAGAAACAGTATTATTAACTACCTGAAGCCGTAATTCCTCATTTATCCCAACCGGATTTTTTTTGGTTAAAGATAATGAGCTCTGTCTTCTCCTCGTTTAACTTAAGCATGTTTGCACTCATCCAAGTATTGCTACCAGCCAAGCAGGCATATATACTTTCTAGATACGTTCTAGATCTATTTCTAAACTATTGAATGCTTAACATAACCGTACACGTTATCATAATTTATCAGTTTGTTTACCAATTTTCTTCTTCTTCCATGATAACTCTGAAAATAACAATGCCACCGATAAATGTTCGTTATCGGATCTCAGCGATACGATGCTAGACTGGACATTTTCAGTTCAAATCCACCACCTTAACTACAAGTTTCTCTCTCTGATGGGCTCAGAGCCGTAAATGAGTACTACATCTAGATGATAATGATGATGATGATGATTGATGTTTTACGGCCACTTTTGTGCACGTGGTAGGCAAAATGGGCCGAGCGACCTCTAAAGGTAATGAAGCGAAGTCAAAGATTCTAGATTGTGCTGATAATACAGATAAGTAAAGTTGTGGCCATGCTCAAGTCAGACACTTTAAAGTTTGTTTTGTCCGTATTCCGACGTCCCATTACTCCGACAGCTAGTTATATCAACAGGTCGGTGTATGGATGGTTAAGAAATTCCAATTCTTTCTTCTAAAAATCCCACAACCCCCCCCCCCCCTGCAAACATAGATATATGTGTGTCACGTGTGTGTGTCACATATACCGACATCGATACACAAATGACGTCGCATGTATATATATATCACGGGATTTAGAATAACAACAAAAATTTATAAATGTTTTTATACCACAATCTTATGTAGTCATTCATGTTGAGGTTGTTCAAAGATTAATATTGAAATTGTCTATTTATATTATTATGAAACTCTTCGTCCTATAAAAAGTAATACAGAGATTAAGTGAAAATAGGCGAATAGGAAATAAAGGATAAATCAAAGAGAGATCAATAATTGAAGCACAAAGCATGAAACAGCCTGTACAGGTAGGAGATACGTTATGATCTTAATAAAAACTGAAGCGTAATAAATTGATCTGATATAAGTAGCAAACGTTTGATATACACCGTAGAATCACCCATCGGTAGTTACTATAGAGACATAAATATATAATACTCAAGATCCGAAAATATAAAATGGATTTGCTATTATGCGTTATGATTGATCATAAGGAGAATTATCCGCAGTTACAATCTGTTTTATTCACATTCTTCAGAAAACAATATGAATTTGTTT
>JAODUP010000083.1:535000-587500 GCA_025642065.1 Paralvinella palmiformis
TTTTCGAACGGTCCAATGGGGAACGATCATGAAACTTATTCGCTAGATGACGCTACGATAGCAACTAAGCTATAATTGTCTTTGGTAGGATAGGAAATTTTATTTTCACATTGATTGATTGATTATTGATTAATGTTTTACGGCCTCTTTTGTACACATAGTAGGATAAATGGGCCGAGCGACTCCAAAGGTAATGAAGCGAAGTCAAAGAAGAAACACCCTTCAGATATGCTCACTCCGAGATTCGAACTCAGATGGTCTGTGGTACAACGCGCTACCAACTAGACCACGGAGGCGCACCGTTTTCACGTTGAGTTTACCTGCCAAATTAAAATAGACTAGGGACTTTTGGCTTTGAGTGTTTTTCAGCGATTTTCAGTCATATTTCCATAATTCCGGATGGGGTTATTTTAAACAACAGGATTTGGTTAACTCGCTAAGTTGTTGCCATAGCATCAATGTTAAGAAATGATGAACAAGTGACGAATAAGTGTCACTCAACGGATTAGTTTCAAGGCATCTTGGTATCCAAATAACTGGGAAATTCACCAGCATCATCATTATCATCACCACCATCATCATCATCAACATCATCATCGGAATCGTCATCATTGTTACCATTACCAACAATGATGTTAATAGCGGTAGACCTATATTAGTCAATAATAATCTCATTCTCGTAAATGACTGATATTAGTTTACGACGAAATCAATACCATTGTTGGTATCTAATAGCACAGTGGTTTGGACGTTACCCTAAAAATCGACAGTTCTGGAATCGAATCTCACTAATAGCCGTATTTGAAAAATGTTTCCCTAGTGAGTCACTTTCGAGTGCATGTCCCGTCCCATCTGTGACCAATGACAAGCTAAAAAAATTACTCGCTCGCTCGCCCGTTCGCTCCCTCCTTCCCTCGCTCCCTACCTCCCTCTCACCCTCCCTCCCTCCCTCCCTCCCTCCCTCCCTCACTCACTCACTCACTCACTCACTCACTCACTCACTCACTCACTCAAATTCCACCACCGACGAAGCCGTTATTATTTGACCGTTTCGAGACGTGAAACATCCAACGATTGTATCAAGATAATTCGTTCTGGAAAAATTTCAGCCATTAATGTTCAGACAACTTACCCACTTTCTTCGCTGAATACGAGCTAACAACGCCGCACGACGTCATAATGTATACCAAGTAACAAGTAGGAAGCCAACAGCATGTCTTAGGACACATGTCACAACTGGTATACGAACAGCACGGAATATCCACCGATATATCAGCCGGTCAACGAAAGGTATCTGTAATATAGACATGACCCATAACCATATTGAATGACTGTATGAATGACTCTATTTTCTGAACTGTATACAAATATGTGCTGTCAGACAAAGGTAAAGGTTCATGAACAGAAGTAAATAATAAATACAATAAGTAAATAGATCACAGATGTAGAAAAGAGTCTACAAGAGACTGTCCTGCTCCACTTTAGACGTAAATAAATTGTGTATGTATATGCATTTATAGTTATAATTTTAGTTGGAGCCATCCTACAACTGAATGTAAGATGTCGTCAATTTGACATAATAAGTACTGATTTGTTACGCAAATCCGAGCATTGAACAATGTCCCTGTTTTGTCTCGTGGTTTCTGTTATATTTTGTTCTGTGACGTACTACCAACTTGGTGTTCGGTGTCACAACCAACAATGTCATTTCCCATTCCGGTTCGTTTTTTTTTGGGGGGGGGGGGCGGTTGTCGCCAGAATAACAACACAAAACACGTCCCCCCACTTTTAACCCCTTATGCTAAAGATCAGATCAGGTGGAGATTTCCTGCCACCATCAGTGGGCCCCACACATGCAACATCAGTCCCCATTCACGCCCGTCAACCGAGAAGATGTGACCAGTTGCGAACCTGTCATTATCAGTATCAAACCAGTACCCGGATATAAAAATCGGCGGTCATCCGCAACATTATATCAACGGATGCTTGTAGGGATTTGTTTGTCCTCTTAGACTGTGTCACTACGACCACATCCTGTAGGAATTCGCAAATAATTATAAAAAAAACTAGGTCATGGCATTGGATGTTTCCAATAAAAAATATGTTACAAACTAAAAATGTTGATTCTGTTAGTAACCAAACGTCGTATAATAATTACACCCATTCGTCTACAAATTGCTAAAACTTAGTCGTGTGTAAAATATTGAAACAATGGTGTAAACAAATATAAATTTACATATGGCTACATAATCATCGTAAATCAAATAGATAGCTACGTCAGGACGTGTATGTAGATTTATGTAAACAATTAAACGCATTATATAATCTCCTTTTATATTATTACAATGCCTAATTCTGACAAATACCGTAAAACCCCGATTAAAAGCCTGGACCTGGAGCCACGGGTAAGAGGATGTGGAAATAAATTAGCGCCTCGTGTTTGATTAATCGCTGGTAATATAATTTTTATCACTGATTATGGTAATTTCCTACATAAATACATACACTTGTGTCATATAATTATATCTATAAATAAGATATTACAATCTGAGACATTCTTGAGTCATTTCATTGTCGAGAAAATGTGCTATAAACGCAGCCTTCTCAACTGTTTGATCAATACGCCACCCGTCACGTGACAGATTACGCCCACTTACATTATATTGATTACCCAATCAGCACATAAAACACAACAGACATAACATGTCGGTAGATAAAGAGGAGACTTCCGATGTTATCAATTGTCGAGTCAATCAGGTATTGATCATGTCGGAATAAGCCGGGCTTTATTTTAGTTAATTGGTAGCCAATCAAGACGTAGATACGCCGGAAGTGGTCGTAAATTAGAATGTAACATTTTAGAGACAGATCCGACAGACTCTGAATACAATATGTACCCGATCTGGAATAAGGGCTCGATCTGAAATAAGAGATCGAGTACAGTAATTAATAAATAAATAAGAGCCAGGGCTGTTAATTATATATATATATATATATATATATATATATATATATATATATATATATATATATATGAGAGAGAGAGAGAGAGAGAGAGAGAGAGAGAGAAATTAATGTAACCTAATCCTGGCCACTTTATTTTTCAAACAGTTCCCAATAACTCATTATTCAAGATAACTAATTCAATTTTTCTCACCAAGAAAATTAAGTTAACCAAATCTTGGTCATCAGGTATAAGTGCTATTTGAGCGCTATGATCCTGGGTTATGTGAGTTTGAAACCAAATCTAGTATTTAACCATATCCTGGCCACATTTCACCTAACCCGGCGAGTGAACATGTACTTTTTCATCTAACCCTGGCCACCCTTTATTTAACGTGATTATACTCGAATAAAGAGTCGTTTGTACACCCAAAAATATTACTATCAATGCAACCCATCTGTTATTTAAAGGTTAACACGAGGAAGTAAGCAGAAACAGGTGACTATGAGAACGAGGCTAGTTTGATTCGACCTGGGGGGGGGGGGGATTGTTCGGCAGCCAGGCGAAACACCGATACTAAGGGACCTACCACGGTAAATACCTGATTTAATCTACATTGTTAAATACTCATTAGGAACCTAAGGTATCTAAACTGGACTGAAAGTCTCAAAATGAAGAAAAAAACACAGGACCCTATAATTTAAGGTAATTAGACCCATGTACATCAAAGTTTAGAGACTGGAGAACAAACCCCTCAAAAATAACCTGAGGTCAGATATCTGGAGAGTCCAGTTCCGCCCCAAATAGGTAGATGTATAATGAATCATCCGTGTACCAAGCCCATTGGTCAGCTTAAGAGAGTCTTTTTAAATTTTAATCTGATTAATGAAATGATTCCTCCACAAAGATGGGTTCGTTTGAACTCTTGGCTAAAGAACATACACAACAGTCAACAGTTAGGTTATAAAAGTACCATCTTTTATCATCGTATTCCAATAACAGTTAACTGTTAATAAATAGTTTGTGTCACATGTTAATGAGTAAATGCAAAGCATTAATTACGATGTCCATAAGCATAACATCTAACAAAATATCAACGACATATATTGAACACTTATGAAACTCTTAGGTGTCATATGTGATGGTGTCTTCCCTCTATCAGGATTAACTGCTGCCATAACGTTGATAATTCCCTCGTTTCCACGTGACCTACTGTGCCGAGGTTTTGTACCAGACATATCCAGTTCCTTCCTTGGCTTGTGGTCAAGGACGATTTCAGTTTAATCCATGTTCCAAAATTTGGCGTCAACTTTATCAAACATGTTGTACTTAATCGAGGTTCAGACGAATTGCTTCGCAGTATGACTTCACAACTTCCCGGTCCATGCCCTGATGACGAACAGCTGCTGTTGGGGTTCTCGTTTTCTTAACTTTAGCATTCCACATCACCATTTATTTGATGGCTTTCCACTTTTTAACTTCACAGTATACTTCTTTTTGCATACGACCCAGCAGCATATATCAGAAACTGTTTGGTTGTTTGGCTTAATCGTACACCCATGTCTGTCAGGTTACATACATAAATAACCCGCTTTCTCTCCTGTTGGTAAGTGAACCTGGACATCTTCCCCGGATTCGCACCAAGTGTTACCTTCTCATTGAGGTGTGTTTGAAGTATTGCGCGTGGTACATTAAATGTGGTTTGGGCTGCTCGCTGGGACATCTCGCCTGACTTGACCGTCTGAACTCCTGCTACCATGTTAGTATCATTCCAAAGCCTAGTGTGTATTGGCTTTGAGTGTGTGTGGGTAGGAACTATTGTTCAGTTAAGATCGCTAAAATGTGACTTACATTCATCCCATAAAATAAGTACAACACAGAATCAAAACATCATATGAGCTTACTATTAATCGTCTACAAGACATAATAATAAAACACCCATGTCACTTTATTGTGGGCTTGTAATGTATCAATTTCTTTCCTTTGCAATTATGAATATTTTTAATTATCAAAAACAGACCCACACTCGCAAATATTTGACATTAATCCAAAACTAGCCATGGTCAGGTTCAGGAATATACAATGGCCATGTTTAGGTGAAATTGACTGCATACACATTCTACCATAGAAAGATATGATGGGATCGTTTTCACAGACAAAAATTATTTAAAAACCTATTTTCTAAACGCGTTGAAGCCTATAATTGCCTTACTTGTGCTCCATAATATACTATTTACTTATTGGCAAGATTTAGAAAATTTTAAGTGAAGTTTTTTGATACAAAAATGTTATTCACACCTCAGTTCATCGCGCGTCCTAATTCAAATCACAGCATGATGGCATAGGGTGTCACGTGTCGAAATGATAGTACCAGTAGATGGCACCAACAAACACGAAGAAGAAATTAGCTATTTATGGCTACCAAAAGTGGCCAGCCCTGGGGGGAGGGGCGATTTAGATGAAATTACCCTATATATATAGTAAATGATTTAAAATGATTTAACACTGTGTTATGTATTTGTATTGAACATAGAACCTAATAGAGAACCTCACAAGGAAATATATATATATATATATATAAATATATACATAATCACCAATCAAAATATATTATGAACTAGGTTAACCATAATTGAAAGAAGTCTAGTGGGACAAGTGAAATTAACCTATTTAATAATGATTTATGATTTAATCACGGTTATAGAATGTTTGTGAGAATTAGTTCGACTCTCGACAATATATGTCACAGATGTGAGCGAGGCAAAAGAATTTAACCCAACTCAAGGCAACTCAACTGAACTCAGTTGGGAAGACATCGCATTAGAATGAAAACATTTCCCTAACTAAACTAGTATTAGTCTTGCTATCATTGCAATAGATTCTGTCAGGATTCGATCCGTGGGAATCCCGACTCTTCATATTTATCTTACGAATGTTTGCTGGTCTATGTCAAATTTATCAATATAGCAACATATCATTACTCTGATAAACCGACATACAGATATACACATAGGATGGACTATTTATATGGGATGTTATAATAGTATTGATCTAAATTCCAATTATTGATTAATTAAACGAAGCCAGTAATTTTTCATATCAAAACATAATTAAACAATATGATACCATTAGTGGGACATGATAATTAAATTTACGACCTCTCACGGTAACCCCCCCCCCCATCTGATCATTCTCTCTGATCATCAACTGTAATTGGTGCTATTCCTTGACAAAATGATCAAATTGGGTTTGATATATGATTGTTTACAATTTAGTCAGATAATCCAACACTAAATTCTTTTCACCGCAATATCGTGTTGGTTCTGTTTTGGTTCTAGTACTATCACAAACCACTAAACCCCTAACGGTACCTGGGGATTTGAGCAACACACACACACGCACGCGTGCACACACACACACGCGACACACACACACACAGAGAGAGAGAGAGAGAGAGAGAGAGAGGAGAGAGAGAGAGAGATTTTCATAAATATTATTAAGTGGTGTTTCCCTTTTGAATAAAAACTTAACACCTGTGCAGGCCTTTTAGTTCACTTTGTAAACGCAGTCATCATCATCATCATCATCATCATCATCATCATGCTATTCTTCTAACACAACACAACATAACACGCTCGCATTAACATCAAGTAGATACAAAGCAGCTGTTTAAAACCCTGAGAATCTGAGAGACTAGATCGATTGAAGATACACAGATACTGTCTTTGTTTTGCCGAATGTTACAAAATATTGTTATCCTTACTATAAGCTAACTTTATGTAGTCTGCTCTCTCTCTCTCTCTCTCTCTCTCTCTCTCTCTCTCTCTCTCTCTCTCTCTCTCTCTCTCCTTCTCTGTCTCCCTGTCCATATTCCATCAACATTTTATTTCTTTTAATAAGAGCTGGGTCTCCGATGGTGCAGTGGACAAAACAATGTGATACAAACTTCCTGATTAGAGTTCGAATCCACTTAAGGTATCTGTATGTATGTGATCTTCCACTGGGGACAAACGACTCACTCACTCACTCACTCACTCACTCACTCACTCACTCACTCACTCACTCACTCACTCACTCACTCACTCACCCCACCACCACACCCACACACACACATCTGTTTTATTGATCTCCACACCTGACCAAACCACTCCACTCACCACCACCCACCCACCCACCCACCCACTCACTCACTCACTCACTCATACTCATTCTTATAACTGGAGATAACGAGATAACAGCACGTTTCCATTATGTCTAATATAAAACCAGGGTTTCTACATAAACACATAATCGTCACCAAAAGAACATAACGTTATCTATTTGCTCTGACCTACACTTTAATCACTTTAAGGTATGGGATCATTTTGATGAGTCACTTTAATAACCAAGACATTAACATCATTTTCAATATCCATTTATTTTCAGTATCTATTTCCTTTTTCCTTCGAAAACAACTGAAACTTGAAGGGGCATATTTTCAGTTACTGAATTGCGTGTTATATAGTATTGCTAGTCCCGTATTTATCTACATCGTGCGTGCGCATGCACACACATTCACCTCCCCCCACCACCCCACACACACAATCTCCATCCTTGTAGAAATCGATTGGCTATTCAGTTTTTCGGGGGGAGATTTCCATATCACAGTTTAGAGTTCTCTCGGCAAGAGAAACAAAGCCGCCTTCGACAGCCACTCGAACAACTAACGTTTCATATTTTATCAATCAACACATTCCACATCTGAGAGGTTCCCCGTTCGTTCTCTAAACCGGCCATCAACCAAATCTAACAGTCAGTTAACGGCGTTCACTCTAAAAAGGGGGGGGGGGATCTCCTCGTCTTTGATGGAATCCTGGAGTCGCCGCTATCGGAATACGTTCGCAGAAAAATGTTTAGCCCATGATCGAATTATACAGTCGGCTACTGTGTGTGTGTGTGTGTGTGTGGCTTACGTCCTTGTTAAGTCGGCCTTATTAAGCTTGGCGTATTCTAGTCACGGACGATGGGATATATCGATATCCAGAGGGCATCTCGGAGGAATAATGACGATAGGACGGGTTTTCCAGACTTTCTCCGGCTGACACACGTATACTTAGCGCGAGGTCTTCTCCGGTTCTCGGCGGGGAGGGGGGGGGGGGTGGGCCGGATAATGCCGGGAGTTGAATCGACCTCGAACCGGGCCGCCATCTTGAACTGGTAACGTTTCGTGTTTTGGTTTCGGGAGAAATTCAATTCGATAGTTAGTCGGTGGTGCCTGTTCTAATCTAAAGTCTTATCTGGCAGACCTATACGTTAATGTGCTGGAATTTAGGCCACGAGAAGGCAGCCAACACGATACTTCTTCCATAATAATAAAAATAATAATAATAATAATGTAGATTTAATAAAGCGTCTGAATTCATATTTAAGAAGAGTTATAACTAAATTATAAAGTCGTATGGCTGTCTTTCTGCTTTGATAAAAACAAATCCACCTAAGTATTTTACTGAATGGGATAGATCATTAGGAGAATGAATGGGCTTCCATAGTCCCCTCAATTTAATTAATGTGTGTTTGTGTGTGTGTGTGTGTATATATATATATATATATATATATATATATCAGTCTATTTGTATGTATGTATGTATTGATGTATGCATTAACATCTTGGTTTATTTGCTGATTTGTTTGTTCGTAATATAGATTGAATGGCTATATTATTCAATATTGTATTCTAACCTATAACTATATCCCTTTACTTGTATACAATCTGGTCATATCGACAATTAATGTCATTCTTAATCCGAAACAAGTCCTCTCATTCCAATAACATCGCAGTGGAGAATAATCAGTAACCATTCACCAGTAATATAATATATCTCCCCCCTAATGGCTGCCCCAGGGATCTCTCTATTTCAGAACTTCTTCTGCTCAACAGATTTATCTATATATAAATGATCAGCGATATTATGGTTGCTTATGATCCTCTATATAGAACTGACCAGCTTATCTGATGGATCTCTTCCTGATTGTAGCCAAAATGGCATTACTGTCTACTGCCATATTACTATATATAAACAAAAACATATGACAGTGTACTGTCCTTAGATTTGGTAAATCGACCGAGATTCATAGTAGATAACGTCATAAACCAGTTTGTTTCGTACAAATCGTGGTGTACTGATGAACGATGAGTCGAAAAGACCAAAACAAACGGAAGGCATACATATTGATCAACGCCAGTTTTCTCTCGGAAACTGGATGATAATTTAGCACTAAATCATTCCATCAGCAAATCTTTTACAGCATCCTTTGCACGTTATATGCCATGACAGCTTCTGTTAGCTTCCACTATTATTCTATTTAGCTGTAAATTAACATCCGACAGGAAGAATCTGGTACTGTGTGCTTTAGTTGATGTTTCTATGACACAACGGAACATCGAAATCGGTTGAAAAGGAAGATGCTAAATTGTACGTAAACAGTGTTTTCGGTGATTATAACATAACAGTTGATAGACTTGATATTTTGGGATACAGCTATAATTTTACATTATTTAATATACATTATTATTATTATTATTATTATTATTATTATTATTATTATTATTATTGTTATTTAATTTTGTCTATAACCAGACTGCTGGTTGATGATCGGTGGTGGTCGGGCCACACAAAACAATTTATCATGATCATAAGGAATACGCTATGTCGAGAACGTCCTATTTGATCGATGTGCTAAGCGACCGTCAAAATAGACCAAACAACGGGCCAGTTAGCAAAACTGATTAACTCGATCACGTGATCCAGTAGGTATATGGCCAATTTTTGACAGATGGGGTGCATGAAGGGTAGCAACGAGACAGAGTCAACTAATACATCCTTATAGAACAAACGGCAATGAGGCTGATTGGCTGGCGTGTGTGTGTGTGTGTGTGTGTGTGTGTGTGTAAAGCAAATTAGTCACAGGGCCGCGGCATCAAGCAGCGTGATTGATTTATCTACTTTCCGGTACAGGAAGGTCAAGAACTTTGCCAGCAATACGTAGTCAGATTGATGATTGCCATAACAGATCCGGTCATGTACATAAGTGCGCGCATAAGTGCACATACACGCGCGCGCACACACACCAGACATGCCTATATATTTCGTATATTCTCTCGAATCAGGACGCTCCCGTGAATCAGTCGCTCTGTATGCCTGTAGGTCTCGGGGTCGAATACCGCTGACGCTTCTCCTTGTAGCACGTTTCACCCACAAGTAAAAGGCTTCGACCTGACCATTAGATTCTCACCGGGGAATAAGCCCCATAGCAGCGATCAGGCGTGACGTGCGAAGCAATCATTCACGGGACACTCTATCAACCAAATGAATACTGCCATCTTTGATCAAGAACTCTGACGCATACTTTTCAGACTGATTCGTCCCTAAATGTCCAGGATCTGTGTTTGTTTGTTTAGCAGTTATGCCAAATATAATTGCCATTTATCTATGTATGAGAAGCATCTTCATAGACCCAAAAGCAATCTTTTCGTGGCAATACCGGTTTCAGATGATTCTAATGACAATGATTTATATTCTCATAATTATATCCTGTATCTTATACATGAATTATGTGCTTTAGTAGGGAGAAATGTAATAAATTTGTGTTTACACAGATCGCTCTGAGCTGGCTGCCTTGTGGCTGACCATAATTATAAAGTAGATGATACGCGCATGCTCAGTGTTAGTATACGGAGAGTGATGACATTCAGCACTGAACCAAGAAATAGGTCAACCATTAGGTTTCAATTTGAGCCCGACTATGCTAGAACGAACACGTGTGGATGACGTCAGAATACAACTCTGCCGTACCATAGGCTCGGTTGATGATGATGATTGATGTTTACGGCCACTTTTGTGCACATGGTAGGCTAAATGGGCCGACCGACCTCCAAAGGTAATGAAACGAAATCAAAGATGAAACATCCTTCAGATATGCCCACGCTGAAATTGGAACTTATGTGATCCAACGCGCTACCAGTTAGATCACGCATGCGCACGGTTGAAATTTATGAGTAAAACCCGTCCAAACCAACTTTCCATAAGACTACATACATCCTGTGGTTTCTGATCGTTGTCAAAGGCTTGAATAACCGGGTACAGACAATACGTATATCAACACACTGTAATTTAATTAGTGTTTAGTGATATCACAGCTTTTACTACACTAAATAACAAATGATTGAAAGTAATCTTATCTAAAATACGTGCGGGCAGATATTCAGAATTTTCTATATATTTCCGAAACATCAAAACCAATCGATTTGTGTTTTCGTGGGGCGTTTTCTTTTGGTTTGTTTTGTTCGTTCTCCCGCCAGAGTACATACGAATATACCATCGAACTGACAGTTAGTTTGTTTGAGACTTAGTGGGATCAAGGAGCCTAAATCTATCCGATTCTCTACGCGTAATCCGAGGATCATCCGATAACGCATCGACGTCGCAGAACGTCAAAATAATTGGCTCCAACCGTCCAGGATCAGCGAGATCGGGTGACCATAAATTCGGGATACTTCTGCTCACAGAGGCGCAGTTTTCGCGATTTTTCTTCAAACCCATCTCACCCGTGCTAACCCACAACATACGGGGTAGAGTTTACGGTAAGACGTCAGCTATTCCTGATAGCGTTCTATTTCGCTCGAAACTAACACTCTATATTATCGTCCATATACGACGGACTAATGTAAATATGACCTTTTGAAAAATAGCGTATACTCTAAAGTGAACCTTACTGACACGTGACCTTTACTTGATTGGACCATTAACAACGGCGAACAATTCGGTTACCTTGGAAACGTTCCAACTCTCCATTGTCGACATGCTGCTAGGCTGCTTCCAAACATTGGCATATCCCAACGGTGTAAACACACACACGCACACGCGCGCGCACACAAACACACACACACACACACACACACACACTTACATGATCAAAGATCAGCAACAGCCATCCGTGTCTAGCTATAGTTGAAATACGTGTGACGCCGAAACTGTCTTCAGCTTTCCGCAAAAAATCGATAGATTCACCTAAACTAAGGAGACGGATGTGCCAGAGTAATGGCGACAAACGCTAGTCCGTTGACAAGTTGGCGTTGATTGGCCGTCAGTTGGTCGTCACGTGCTAAGGCCATATACATCAGGATGGCTATCAACACGTAGCGTCTTCGATGTTATCCTCAACCGCTCCAGATCCGACCCCGAAGACGACGCTCGCTGACTGTAGTGGAACGCTAAAGAGCAGCTGGATAGGGCTGATACCCTTCCTACATTATATTACTCCTGAAGTGTATGAAACTTGCTTCCTGACTCGCCTTGATTAAAGCCATATGGATGTAATTCTAATAACAACAATGGTATGCCGATTGATAACCGACACACGACAATCACATCGGCTACAAAAACGCTTTGACAAACTACGGGCACTTTTGTTGTGAATTACAAATGAACACATTTCTAAAAAATATATTGGTTTGACAATAGAGTTATATTTCTAAAATGACAATCTTGCTATTTACGGTCACTTTTTGCACGTGGTAGGCTAAATCGGCCAATCAGCTTCAAGGGTAACGAGGCGAAGTGAAAGATGAAACATCCTTCAGATACAGTTCGGCTGCGGTTTCAACCCAGTGGCTGCAGGTTTGTGACCAACAGCGCTACCAGTTGGGCCATGAAGACCCCCCCCCCGTAACGTTGTAGAGAAGCAGTGACTATACCATTCGTGTAACATAAAGGATCGTTTTGTGTTGCCATAACAACATTTAGCTCGGATACACAACGACAAAGAGCGCTTGCGCTAGCGTGGCAGCATATTGCTCGATGGCATGTTATTTCACAGAACGTTGCAGTAGTGAGGAATATGTATTAACATAGATATACATGGTTAAGTTTAATACAAAAACAACAACGTCTGGCTTAGACCAATGTCGAACCGAATATCTATAAGGATGGAACACGCTAAAAAAGACGGCCTCATAGAGTATCGCCGTATCAAATGAAGGTCATTAGCCAATCCCCGTGTCATAAATGCCGATAGGTTCAGATTGAAGCATCGAAGTGTATCGGATTATAATCCGCGAAAGCCTTTTTTATTTACACAGTTCCTATAGTTGTCGCGGTACCTTGCAGTCGCCAATGAGGACAAAGGGTACGCAATAATAATTACGTTAAACCAGAACATGTCCGTGACAAGCATAATGCAATTAATCATCCTCACACTTCACAATTAACGCGCCAGTTAAGTTTGTTTACATTTCGCCTTATTCAGCCTAATGTACACGTGCTTGTCGTGTCCTTAACGGACTACTGATGCAGTCGCAGCTAATGAGCGTGATACATTCTATTTACAGCCACTGTCAACCAGCATATTTAAAGAGAACGTGTTAGCGCACACTGTTTATTTGCTCTTTGGTTGGGTTTTCCAAGTGAAGATCCCAGAATTTTAGTTTCTATGGGGTTGACTCATACCAACCATAATATGCTACTCTAATACAGTGTATAAATATGCTTAAATCGGTAATCTCGAAGAAAACAAACTTTAATTTATGCGCAGTTGATATTTAAGTAAGGCTTCGCCTGGTCTTACTCTTCCGCGTATAAAATGCAGCGCTTCTTTGACTCTAAGTCAGAGCATAGCAGTACACCTCAACCGAAGCCTTGTATGTCATGAAAACGTTCACCGGTAGGTCCTAACCGCATGAAGCCAAACTATCTAGATCAGCCTTGTTTTGAGCTATGATGATCACGTTATGTACAACAAGTTGGTTAGAAAGACATACTGGATTGTTCACAATGCTCTTGTGTGGCTCAGGAAACTGCTCAGGACGGTGAGAGGTCCACCGGATGATGATCAGAGACGTACTGATGTTGTTTTTGCAGGGATAGATATAATGCCATCTTTTGACCTGGCCATCTGGATCAATTGGTTTTAAATTCTGTTGTTCCTTCCAAACATTTATTGGTCTTTCAGTGAGCGAATTAGTTGAACTTGATGTAACCTATCCATGCCATATTTGTCACAAAGTGTACTCTACCATCAGATGATGGTCTGTAATATAGAGTTTGTTCATAAGTACTGGATTCCAGATCAAACACTACTGTTGGACCAATGATTTTTAGAACTTCTCTCGATCCCGGACCTACGAACCAGTGCTTATTTCGAAATGTGCTACAGCAATAAGGACGTCTTTTTAGAAGTGATAACTTTTCGTCCCTCCGGATACCGACCAATGCGATCCGGAATAGACGTGACGTCAACAGTCTGGCAAGCATGTCGTGTCTTGCTGCCAATCTTAGATGGTTAATGAACCGTCTTCTTCTAACCACGTACGATATATTCGTTTATGATAGACTTCAGCGAGTACAGAATATGGCTGCTAGACCAACTGGAAGAACCCCCCCCCAAAAAAAAAAATATACAATCACATAACACCGATCCTCCGGGTCTTTCATTGGCTCCAGGTGACGTGCAAAATCGAGTACAAAATTCTCTTTAATGCAGTAAAATATTGTTATTGGGAAGCACCTCAGATCGGTTTATACAAACAATATATTTGTCCTTGGTTGAACTTCAAATAGGGCATACATGAGAAATCAGCAGAGAGTTAATGATTGATTGATTGATTGATTGATTGATTGAGTGAGTGAGTGAGTGAGTGAGTGAGTCAGTCAGTCAGTCAGTCAGTCAGTCAGTCAGTCAGTCAGTCCGTCAATGAGTGGGTGTATTATTTAGCTCTATGCTGGTCGCATTTAGAACCTAGCATGGGTCCATTATCTAGAAAATAGATTTGACATATGCTGTTTGAGCTGAGTTCAATATAATTTTTTTGCTACTACTGTGTTTATTATTAGTAGGAATATATATATATATATATATATATATATATATATATATATATATATATATATATATATATATATATATATTATATATATACACATATATATATATATATATATATATATATATATATATATATATAAGAGAGAGAGAGAGAGAGAGAAAGAGAGAGTAACATGATCATGTTTTCAGTGATTTTCTATAAAACCATTTTATTTCGGTGCCCGTCGTAAAGGAAATTGGAATTTAAGATTGATGTATAATAAATAACAAGATGGTGCAACTGGTGGGATAATGGACTATTTATGTACGGGATGGGACGATAAAACAATATATACTCTCAGGGAGTCGATAGAAGGGCATATAATCGTCTAGGAAGCAAGAAAACAACATTCTCAACCTAGTTTACAAAGACTCCAGTCTGTTATCTGAGTAGTGGACTGAGGTAGTTAAAAGGAGCACTGCACTCTGCCGTTTTGATGACTCGACAAAAATTGTGTTACCTGTAGATCTGGCAACACTTACTCTAAATATTCGCACTTCTGTCTACGGACTAAGGTGTAAACATTATCAAACAGTCAGAGTTTTAGACTGATCTCAAGAAGGGATCAGCTTAATCAGTGAGACCGCGAGTAAAGGTGTAAGTGATTAACGTGGACGTGAACTTAAAACGGCTGTTGTGCTTTGTAAACATTTACCTGATTTCACATTTGTTCATGATTAGAGAATGATATGGAACAAAGTAATATATGTAATATAATGTTCTTTTAAACCTCGGTTGTTTAATGGCCCTTTTCCGGAAAGGATGTTAGGTATGAGGTACTCATTCATTAAATTGGGCCAGTCGCTGTTGCATTCAATAAGAGTGAAGTCGGTGACGCTGTGAGGATTTTAGCCACAAGATAGTGAATACATGAACGACTGACCGATCGAGTAAGTGATTGATTGATTGATTGAATTTATTGGGTTAATTACAAATCGACGAAATGAGATCTTTCAGTGTCGCCTTAGGCGTTTCAATAGCCTAAGTGGAAGCGCAGATGACCACAAGAGGTAGGCAGCTGGGTTCAAACCCCGATCGGGTTATGTCTCAAGGGTGTTTCATCTTTCACTTCGCCTCGTCATTTGTGGAGATCATTCGGCTCATTTAACTTATCACGTCATTTTAATCATCTCTAATGATATGGAAGAGGACTTTCTATTTTGGACAGTTAATGTCGTAAAATATTCTATTAATTGTCGATCTGTCAAGAAGCCAGTTTAGTAAAGCTCGTGTCTGCGGATGAAGTACTTCATTCAGTTTTCAACAAACGATTTCAGTGATGAGAGAATATTGTGTAGGCAACTGACTGGCAACCATAATATGGCAACCAATTGCTTTCACATTCAATCGTCGAGTTGTTTGAAAACAAACAATACCGCGCTTCAGAATCGTCAGCGCAATTCTAACGAATGCTATTATGCCATCAAGAAATGCGAATCGCATTCAAACCAGTTTCTGGCAGCCATACTCGGCTCACCAAGACCATGATCCTCAAAGTGCTAAAATGTTATATACGTCAATTGAGTGGAATAAAATAAATGTTTATAATGGATTAGGTAAATATTTCACAACTAGGAGACTTGGGATCTTACTAATGGAACATGTCACAATAAAGCGATTTTTAATGGAACTGACTAAGAAAGCAGAACAGAATAAAGATGTCTGATGTGTTCGTGCGAGTAAATCAGTGCTATATAGTGGCGATTGCAGCTGGTATTCTAAATCAGAATAATATAAGAGCATATTATGTTGTAGGAAAAACAATTGTACGCATGTATATTCTAAATGTTTATATAAATTATTTTGATGTGTTATCTCCACCTCTTCTATTTAAACAACAATTACGTAGATAAGTAGAAAATACAGGCCATATTATTTCTAGGAAAAAGAATGGGGGAAAACAAAGGCAACTATGGTGAACTGGGGCCTACTCATTCTATATCGACCCACCGCTTAGCTAATCTGATAAGAGAATTTCTGCTTCAGTGTGCTAAAGGTTTGCTCCGCCATTTGCCAATTCCAGATGATTGAATTTGGAGTTGATGTACAAACTGAAAGAGACTTCCAATATCGGCAATGAATGGGACTAACTCCGGTGTAGACTTGCATACAAGTAGATTCGTAATATGCGCACAACAACCTAATATAAACCGACGAGAAAAGACTACTGAGGAGAGGTTAGTCAAATGGCCAATGATGTACATAAGTTATAGATAGTTTCTCTCCGTCATCGCACGGATCAAAAGCACTTACCTTCTCCTCTTTTGAAAAATTCGTGTATTAAACTCCCTTTCACTAGAAATATCCGAGCGACTTAATATTGTGGGTGTTTTCTCTGTACATATGTCTGTAAATGGTCACCTAAAAAAACCATACGTCCAACTCTGATGGCGCCTAGGAAAAGACTCGCTAGACGGCGACAAAGAGACTCGAGGGAATGATGTTCTTGTCTCGCTTCCTTTATGTACACTGACGGTATAGATGGACATGGAGATCGGCTCGGTGGTGGCCATAAATCGATATTGCTAGCACATTAGACTTGTGCTTTACTATGTCAACATGGCCTCATAGTGGCTACAGGCGTCAGAATATCGCCATGGTGACAAAACGGAAGCGGCTAGAAGCCAGTGCTGATTGGCTGTTATTGGGATA
This sequence comes from Paralvinella palmiformis, assembly GCA_025642065.1. Taxonomy (NCBI): domain Eukaryota; kingdom Metazoa; phylum Annelida; class Polychaeta; order Terebellida; family Alvinellidae; genus Paralvinella; species Paralvinella palmiformis. The sequence goes on from JAODUP010000083.1 coordinate 552,496, forward strand.
TCGTCGTAGATTAGGAACGATTTGGATAAGATGGGATGGGATAGGATGTTGTAGAATTTGGTTGGGTAGGGTAGGATAGGTTGGAAAAGGATGCTCTGGGAGTAAGTAATGTAGGATTAGAGGATAAATGAACCAATTTTGCGTTCATATTTTAGTTCTGTTGGGAATTGTGTCTGAGATAAAAGGCTGGCACTTCACTCAGCTCTGAGATTAGATTTCTGTATGGATGAGTGTGTGTGTGTGTGTGTGTGTGTGTGTGTGTGTGTGTATGTATGAGAGAGAAGAGAGTATATATATATATATATATATATATATATATAGAGAGAGAGAGAGATAGATAGATAGATAGATAGAGTGAGAGAGATACAGAAAAAAAGGAGAGCGAGAGAGGGGGGAGAGAGGGGGGGGGGTAGAGAGAGCTAGAAAGAGAGAGAGAAAGGGAGAGAGAGGGGAGAGAGAGGGGAGAGAGAGAGAGAGAGATGGGGGTGGGCGAGCGAGCTAGAGAGAGAGAGGGGGGAAAGCGAGAGGGAGGGAGGGAGGGAGAGAGAGAGAGAGAACGAGAGAGAGAGAGAGAGAGAGAGAGGAGAGAGAGAGAGAGAGAGAGAGAGAGAGACGTGTGAAGAGAACTGGTACTTCTACCTTTACCTGGACTAGTTAATATTAGGCATTCATTCATTCCTGACTACAGATTGTTTCACAAGCCGACAAAATCGCTCGTCGAAATTCAATCAACAACAGATCATGAATATGATAGCCTTTAGTGGATGATGGGCGATGAAAAACAGACAAAGTACCAGCGGCTTCTAAGAACGACATCTATCAAATAGCGCCCAGTCTGTCTAGAAACATGCACAACAAATGTCTGTAATGCATCAATTTCGGCTCGGCGAAATACGTCTATTCCGGATGGTGATATCCAGAAGAATCTTGAATTAGACGAGATTTTATGAAGATTGATTCTTACTGAATGGTGAGACCAAGATAAATCATTACTGGAAAAGATGGAATTTGTGATTTTCACGTCAGAACAGCAGAACATGCAAATATAATCTACATTATTTTAAATCAGAGCAGATTATTTCCAAACAAGTTGAGAACAGTTTTTTTGTCAGTTCCCCCCCCCCCCCATTAACACAAACCTCTAAGCCATGGTCACATTAAGAACCAAGTCTTTGTGCGATTCTTTTAATTGCCTAGTATATCGGATACTCCATAGGAGATTTCATAGTTCTTTGCACGCTTTGATGTTTTGAGGCTATTTCTATAAATGTTTTGAGATTATCGTTTACTTCAAAGACGTTAACCTGACATTTTAGAGGTAGTATCACACATATGTGATATTTCATCATGTCTTTGTACTGGAATAATCTGCTGCATAATGATTACAATTAATTGGGGGTGATGATGATGATGATGATGATGATGAGGATGATTGTGGTGGTGGCTATTATGATGATGATGATGATGAGGATGCTGATGCTGATGAGGATGATGATGACGACGACGACGACGTTGATGAGGATATTATTGTTATTATTATTATTATTATTATCATAGATTAAATAAAGTACTATAACTCAAACACCTGACTGAATGCAGCTTTCTTATGATATACCAAACAGATAAATAAACATTAATATAAATAAACTTAAAGTTTGCAATCATCACCGATGACAGTAGGAAGGAGACTCGAAATGTACGGAGAACAGCGTGAAGTATAGCTCACTCTACCAACTGGGCTAAGCAATAAAAAATCAAGATTCACCAACATTGTATGTTAGATGTTATTCAAATATATTTATATTAAACATGATACCTGATGTGGTTATTGTTATCGTGTAAAGCGATAGATCGTTAAGAACTAAACATAGAAATTATCAATGCTGATTGAAAGTGTTAAAATAATCTCCAATATGAAATATAGTTAACTATTTTTGAGATTTTGTTTTACTAATGAACACTATCCTCGTCACAGCGGATATTTATAACTGAAACCATTATTTCGAATTGAGATAGATGATTGTTCTATACTTGCCACACACCAATGAAACACAGCCATGACCATGCGCCCAAGAAATAGTGATGTGTCCTTCACCGGATATTTCGTGCTGTGCACAATCACAAATACTGGCTTTTATCAACAACTCGTTATAAGGGCACTGGGTAAGTCGAGTCGTGATGGGGCAGTTAGTAAGAGCATAGGACTCGTAGCCGAAGGGTCGCCGGTTCGAGGTCCCCGGAGCCGCAATGTTGTCATGTGGCGACTGGTTCACTGATCCATAAAAATGAGAATCCGACGGGACGCAATGGCTATGTGTTTCAGTAACACTTGGCGCCTATAATGGCAGCATGCGTTGTATACTCCCTTGGAAGTTGAGATTAGCGCTGGATTGGAAGAGGTCCGAGTCAGGGATAATAATACTGTAAAGCGCCTCAGCGTAGCTATCTAGCTGGATAGGACACTATATAAAAATCACATATTATTATAATCTTTTGGTGCGTTTGTGATCCTATGTCCCGTGGATATGTTTTCTAATGAAAGTATCAATCTTTTGTGATTTCCCGGTATCATCTGGTATCATACCCGACTCCAATAAATTAGTTTAGTTTACGGCCTCGTAGACAATTATTGTGACTTCACCATGTCAAAATCTCCTTTTAGGTTTTATGTCACATCAAGGACGATATTTATCACAATACAAGCCGTCACTCATAAATCTCACCATCAGAAGATCCAAAAGAATGACAATCAATGTGTTTTAATAAGTGTAGAGACGCCGTGTCCAGTTGCATATTCACGAGCCTCAACGAACGCAGACGACATTTGAGGAAGCTGACGTCAATTATGATCAAGTCCTCTGACAAAACTTTTATATTTATCATTTTAGTGAATTGCTGTATATAACCTTCTCTCCCCCCCCCACCTCAGCACATCATTGTAAAACATTTAAACTCTTATCCTCACCTATAAAGATATAAAGAATCTTTTATCTCACTGATCTAATGTTGTCTGATTTACATTTATGGTTTTTCATTAAGCGATGTCACATGACGACTCAAACAGGAAGTGAAAACCAACCTGTCATGTAAATAAACAGTGTTAGACAAGAAGAAAACGGGTTTTATCTCCATGGTTTATTGATGAATTTGTTGTTTGGAGGCCGCACACACGCGCGCAAGCACGTACGTAAGTACGTACGCACGCACCCCCCACAAACACATATACAGACACATACACACACACACACACACACACACACGCATATATATATATATATATATATATATATATATATATATATATATATATATATATATATATATATATAGAGAGAGAGAGAGAGAGAGAGAGAGTAGAGAGATAGATAGATAGATAGATAGATAGATAGATAGATAGATAGATAGAACAATATAGAGACCCATCCTCTCTATGTTACTGATAATGTTACTGGTAATGTTACTGATAATGTTACTGATATAATGTTACTGATAATGTTACTGATAATGTTACTGATATAATGTTACTGATATTATGTTACTGATAATGCTACTGATTATGTTACTGATAATGTTACTGATAACGTTACTGATAATGTTACTGATAATGTTACTGATAATGCACATAGTATGATCGCTTTGTTTAACGTCGGTGCGGCTTACACATGACTCATATAGTTGGAGTTGATCGCACGAAACATCCTACAGACAAGGGCGACACTGGATTTCTACCCGGCCACCTAGATGTCTGCGCGCACCGTACTACCAGCTGCACCCTAAGAGTGCCATAGCTTAACTTGAGATCTTTACTGAACGTTATGACGCGAGTTTCATTTGGCAGAAATCATTCATACAATAGTGAGTGAATCAGTCAGTGAGTCAGTCAGCGATTGAGTGAGTGAGTGAGTGAGTGAGTAAGTCAGTGAGTCAGTCAGTCAGTCAATCAGTCAGTCAGTCAGTCAATGAGTGACGTCTGGCCACACCAGTAACATATCACCTATGGATGACTGCTAAGGTAGTCACACTACAGCAGATGATTCTCAACATGTTCCATTAATTGTCAATGACATTTTGCGGTAAACGTTTGTTCATTTAAATAGATAAAAAACCTACAAATAAACATAAAGACAAAAATAACTATTATCAGGATAATAGGTTTTTTTAAACAGTTTAGGAAATAATAATAATATTACACCCAATCCGTGTCTCTGTTTGTTGATATATCTATATTTTGGCGAGGAAGTGCTTAGCTGTCTATGTTCTGTCTATCTATGTCTTATTATTATTTATGATGGCTTAAAAGAACTGGCGTCCGAAATAAAATGGCAAATATTTCAATGTATTGTTTTTCATGTAAAAGGAAGATTAATTTAAATAAAGAACACTTTTATTTCGGTGACAATCCACAAACGTATAGCTACAGTACGTATTTGTAAATGAATATTACTAAAGGACTATATATTTCTGGTATTTTAGATGATAAAATACATTTTTGCGTGTTTAATTAATAACACACAGATGTACAGAATATCCAGCTTCCGAGTATGAGTCAGACAAACTGTGGTGACTGTTAGAATCTCACTAGTACTTACTTATGTTTGTAGAGTGTTTACTTATACAGTACCCCCCCCCCCCCTGCCAGTATGTCCCAGGTGTAAGTAGCCCCGCAGCTAAAAAAAACTAAAATTAGCTGTGGCGGTGTACTTTAGGTTGGATTTTTATAACAATTACCATCTAGCCATTTGTGGGCGACGTTTTCGTGAATCATTCATGAATATGCATGATTTTGTGGCGCCTCTGCTCGAGCTCGAGACGTCGAGTTGTTTTGGCTCAGAGAGGGCGAGAGAGGAGAAGTGAGATGGGAGAGGGAAGGAGGAGAGGGGGGAGAGAGGAGAAGTGAGAAGGGGTCAGAGAGGGAGGAGAGAGGGGGAGAAGGGGGGGGGGTGTATAACGTAAAGTAACCATGTATACATTGTGTATACATATATGTGCTGTCTATAACAAATACACCTGTTTGAGCTTATATGTTGACTTTACTTAAATAAACTCGCCGTAAATGAGTTCGGTTTAAGCCAAGATTCCATATAGGCGGTATGCGGCATGCCGGATGCGGATAGGGCAAAAATGGAACAGCATGTAAACAGACGAGAGCGTTTCCATATGTCCGGATGCGGCATACGATTTGTCGTGCGGCTGCGTATCGATGCGGCTGCGGCAAACTGAATCGCTCCACGTAGAGATTCGTCCGGCAACTTGTAAAAAACCGGACGTGGGAAATCTAGAATATGACGTCAGGGGCAGGTGTTTCCCGAACGATTTGGTGGGATTTTAGATTCTCTGTTCAACCTGAAGGATTGTTCGAATTTCTTCACGTCAAATTGTAGTTCAAGTCTTCGGCCTATTGCTGAATAAGCATTCTAAGGCTGTAAATACAGGAAATTGTTTTAATAATAATGTTTTGGTATTTATAATGTATAAATCCGTTTTGGGAGAGTAACTGACCCCCCCCCCCCACACACACACATCTGTTGGTTTTTTCTTTGCTATCTGCATTTCTGTTGTATTGCCATGTTCTTAACATGAGATACCGAAAACGCATGGGAACGCACGTTCATATAGAATCACACAAATCGCATGCCGGACACCGTACGCCGCATCAAGCATATGGCGTATATGGAATCTAAGCTCTATACTGTCAGATTATTTTCGGGTCAAGTTCAATTTATTTATTTAGCATTTAATTTAATCATAGAGTTATGACATTTGATAAACTAAACAGGTAAACATAATGTCCAAAAAGACAACATCTCTCTCTCTCTCTCTCTCTCTCTCTCTCTCTCTATATATATATATATATATATATATATCCCGGTATGTATGATATTCTAGATATTTTTCATTAGGTACCCGGTATATGTTTCCTAGAGTTATCAGAACAGAATAAAATCATCAGATGACCCTTTTATCTGATGAAGGAACAATTCTACTTTTCGGTGATAATCAAAGAGAATGATGATGACGAAGAGTAACAAAAGAGATATTTTTAATATACTAAACTCAAATCACAGAGAAAAACCATAAATTGAATAATGGACGCATATGTCTCTGTCGAGTTCGTACCAATTATTGGAGATTAGATCTTAAAGACCATGGATACAGTTGTTAAACTAGACGGCTTTGTCGGAATAATCGGAAATCCAGAAATGTAACTTTCCTGGTGCACGTGAAAAAAGTCTCGTTCTATACCCAGAATGTACTACGCCGCGCGGAATGAACCATGAAGTAGGTCAAATCTGACTGTTCATTTAATAACCAATAGTTTTCCTCGATTTTTTTTCAATATCTGAGTCAGTCGATTGTGTTTAGACCACTGCGCTGCAGACTTCCAGGATAAGGTTCGAATCCTACTCAAACTTGTGTTTCTGTGATGTTTTATTTAGGCTCTATCTCTCGTGTCTGACTGGGGCCGATGCTATGCCAAAGATTCATTCACTGGCTCACCCTATCAGTCACTGAATCGTCCATTCACTTACTTAAAGCTCACAGAAAAAGGTTTCCCAAATTAGTCAAAATGTCAGTGTTATTTATTAAAATCAATTTCAATCAGACATATATTACAGTGGTTTTAAAGCTTTGTTAGCATCTCACATGGACAAATATACCACAGCTTTACTCGAGAATCTTCGGAAAACTTCGGAATATGACGTCATCTTTGACAAACATAGACGTCAAACACTCCCCATGGCCTTGTTTAACCTGTGTTACGTATTTTATATTGTCTTTGTTAAGCGTATAAAATGCTGTATTATGCCGCTTATAATTGCGCAACTGGATTTGCCAGTGGATGGAATATGCATATGCGCCCCTCCCCCCAAAAAAAGACTCATTTGCGCGATTCACTGCGAAACATCAACGGAGTGCAGTGGAAGCCAACTTGCCACAGCAAGCTCTGCGGGAAATACTTTGAGAAACGGATGTTTGTTATTTCACCGTTTTTGGCACGATCAATTGGATATTACACGAAGAGTGTCAGGCTCACAGAAAACGGGTAGGTATGAGCGACAATAGGGTAATCTTGGGAGCAATCTATTGGACATTCGCCAGTTCACAGATTTCCGTGAATAAGTAAATTTCACTTATTCACACAAAAGTTAAAATTTACTTATTCCTACTCAAAGCTTCTTATGGCTGTGTATTGTAGACATTATTAAACTGTTAAAATAGTAGGTGTTCCATCGAGGTACCACATTCCTGTATAGGCCACATATGGGAGGGCCCCCATCCACCGGGATTCCGTGTACCGACAAATATCACTTTACTTTAAATGAAGTTATATGACAGGAAGAGGGAAATATTTGTATTTAGGCCCAATGTGTTGATTTATCAATTAAGTTTATAATAATAATAATAATAATAATAATAATAATAATAATAATAATAATAATAATAATAATAATAATAATAATAATAATAATAATAATGTATATTTAATAAAGCGCCCTTACTAGCAGGAGCCATTCAAAGGCGCTGTACAAATAATATGTAATATAATAATTTAAAAATCCCTATAAGAGATTTAAAACATAATTATTATTTATCTGTGAAAACGACCTTGAACAGGTGTGTTTTTAGAACAGATTTAACATTTTCAAGAGACAACGCATTTCTAATATCTGCCGCCAACCTATTCCACAAAGTGGGGGCTGCTTACTAATCGCACAATCACCATATGACTTGATACCTGCAATAGTATCTGACTGGATGACCCGAGTTTTCGGGCGGACTTTCTAATGGACACCAGTTCACACAGGTATTCTGGCGCCATATCATTAATAGATTTATAAGTTATTAATAAAATCTTGAAATGGATAAGCTGTCTAACAGGTAGCCAATGGAATTGGAATTGACCATCAATTCCAATTCCAATTCCGGTATTGAATTGACTCAATGTCTGATACCTACACAAACATATATCATCTAATTCCCTATCTCAGGTCCATCCCAATAATCGGCCTATGTGTAAGTCTTGCCTGATTTCAGATTGTTTGTAAACGCAGACACTTGTCAGGAACAATGGATGCGATTTAAGTAAAACAAAATTGCCACCCAGTTCCAATGTCATGTTGATGCTAAAGTAAATTCAGATTGCAATAAAATTTGTTGATGAATTTTGCATTGTTCTTTGAATATCAGTTTGCCCAATCTCAGTGCTAGATGCACCATTGAGCTCGATTCTTTTCAAGGATATTGGCGCTATAGAAGTTTTATTATTATTATTATTGTTAAATTGAAACAAGCGGCTCGTCATACCGACGTAGGAACTATGTTTTATGGCGTAGGCCGAAAATACGGATGAGGCTTTGCGTGTTATGTCATGTGATTTTGTTGTGTTGTTATACCTCGGTTTTCAATGATCGATGGATGTTTTTTAATTTATTTATTGCTTTATATTCGTTTTTAACGGATATAAAACTAATTAATCCACGAGTTTCATTTATGTCTTAATTAAGGCCGAAAATAGGGTTAAAAATGGTACACACCAATATAACTCTTGTTGTGGACCGGGGTCGAGTGTCGGCGACACAGGTAGCTGCTCTGGGTCCACGACCGCACTTGCTGCAGCCAATTCTTCATAATTGATACTGTCTGTGACCTTTTTCGCGAGTGGTTCAAAGTTGTAGGGCTTGATATCCCTGAGAAGGTCAAAACTTTCGTCGGAATCTGACATTTTGTCCGTCAACTGGTCAGGACGCTTGTAAACAAAGCTGTGGCACAACGTGATGTTTGTCAAAGATGATGTCACACGATAATCCCTAGCGAGCGTAGTACACACTTGCAATGGCTCGTGAAATTTTCGAGAATTAAGGATTTAGGGAATATTTTAATAGAAATATGACAGGTGGTGGTTAGAATAGTGGTGATAGTGCATCCGATAGGGAATAAAATAATTGTTAGCTACCTTATATTTACTTCGAAATATGATATTTCTTTTCCCGCCACCTTTAAAGCACAATCACATCATCGACGGTTTGGAACCCACTGAGAGTTTCAGAAAATGGAAAATCTTTGAGCAGCCACATTTAATTTATTGGTTCGTTTGCATGTAAGACAAGGCAGCCAACTCTTCTTTCTATGTGTACGGCCGAACACATGCACACTATCGCCTCAATTTTGATGTATGTATGTATGTGATGATGATTGTTGTTTTACGGCCATTGTTGTGCACATAGTAGGTTAAACGGGCCGAGCGACCTCCAAAGGTAATGAAGCGAATTCAAAGATGAAATAAACTTCAGATATGCCCACGCCGAGATTCGAACACGGGTGGTAGTGATCTGTGGTCCAACACGCTACCGCTAGACCACGGAGGCGCCCGTATGTATGTATGTATGTAGAGATGACCGTCTGAATGGGCATGAGTGACGCACCATTTAAACGCCTACCTAAGCCGATAGGCCAAAAGCACCAGAACAACACCAAACGTTGCCGTTGTCAGCAATAATTAACGTCATTATGGGGCGCAGTCGGAAAACACAAAGACGATAATTAGAGCAAATAGCTGTCGGACATTTAGGCGATAATTGATGTTACTTTGAAGTGCGCTTCACCGAAACGAGGCTGATTGATGATGGTGTTATAGATAGCGCTCTCTCTCTCTCTCTCTCTCTCTCTCTCTCTCTCAGCCTCTCTCCCTCCCACCCCCCTCTATCTCAGCCTCTCCCCCTCTCTCTCTCTCTCAGCTGATCCGTGATAACTAAAAGCTGTATATCGTTCTCATCTCCCAGATCTGACACGTTTCTGTTGACATCCGGCGTGTTTCGGTTCCTACCCTTTTCCCGGCACTTCGTTAATAAACCATTTACGAAGAGAGGGAGGGAACACGTGGCTCGGTAAGCTTTTTATGAATTAGAAATTCCCGGATCTAATCGCGCGGACCGTTACGCGCGTCCTCGCTGGGATTGGCCGACGTTTTGTGTAAAGTTGGGTGAAAATAGGAATGATGTACTGTAACAATTGTTTCTCGGTACGAGATGGTCAATATCTCTAGATCTCTAGATCGGGAAGATAGGTACACACGTGCAGACAGACTGAAGATAGGACGTTTTGACCAATTATTTTATTTGTTACTTTATTAATAAAACTTCCAGTTAGGAGATGAATACAGTAACCTGCACAATACAATACATATAGTTAAATACACAATCAGGATCTCAAACCATATACAATTTAAACCGTTACGAAGGACATAGAAATAAGTTAATCTAAAATATATGTAACTAACTGTGAGAAGCAATGGAGAAATAAACTCCAGTTAAATGAAGAAGCCAAATGAAAGAATAACATTAGATCATTTTATTGATCATTTGTAGTGCAAACATGCCTACAAATAAAACACGAAAAAACACAATCAGAAGCCATATTTTACATGGCATGTAACCGTCGGAAGCCATAACGCCAGAAAAGACTTGGTGTCCTATGTTAAAGATAAACTCGCAGGAAGAAAATCTATCCCCGAGTTTCTTCACGGAATTTCTCACAATCTTCGAGCTGGTAAACACAAAAGTGTGATTATTAAATAAATGTCATAAACGTACATTTTGAGATAATAATTACAATATGTTATATTTGCTCGTTTTATATATATTTTTATATTTGGCCAAAACCTCCAGGTCAAAATGTCCGTTAGCCAAAACGTCCGCCATCCGTCTTTAACTGCGAGTTGTCGTGTCAAATGAATTTTTTTAATTTGTTTCAGGTTTTTGTACGTAGGCTACATCGACCGCTTCCCTGGGGGCGTGACATATTGTCACGTACGAAAAGCGGATTATCCGGGGCCCACAGGCCGATGAATAGCCCAGACATATATAGGTATGTATGTATGTATCAATTATGATTTGAAGTATGTATAGATTTTTTTTGTGTGCATAAATTCAATTATGTATTGATTTAATTATGTATAGATTAATGGAGGTACGAGTTTTAAAGGATGTAAAAGTTTTTATGTTCTGAACCAGTGCCACCATATATTATGTATCCTAAAACAGACAGACAGACAGACAGACAGACAGACAGACAGACAGACAGACAGACAGACAGACAGACAGACAGACAGACAGACAGACAGACAGACAGACAGACAGACAGACATGCAGGCAGGCAGCGGCTTATCACGCCATAATCGTTGCCATATTGTTCGATGTCTTTTTCGGCTTCCTGGCCGATAATCCGACACGCTCCACGCATAATCACAAACGCCATCCGATTCCGGATCCTTCGCTGGTGCGGATAATACAGCGATCTATCACCAGCAATTCCAGAACGAATTCGCTGAAAACTGTCGCCAAGGATGGCCATCTTGGAATAGCTCACGACACGCAACAGTTAACAGAAACAGCTAATGGCGTCGTTCAAAATGAGGCCACCATTGATCACGACATCTGGCGGAGAAATTAGATTTCAGCGTATTATCGTAAATATCGTTGTTATTATCGTATTTGTCTCCGTTGGTCTGCCAGTTCGTCGGTGATGTAATAATAATAATAATATACAAAATTTATATAGCGCCTTATATAACCTGTAAGAAGCTTACTATAAGGCGATGTAAGAGTTTATTATACGAAAGAGTTGTTTCAAATCCGCTAAATTCTTCATGTTAGATCTGAAAAATTATTACGCATTTGTTGGGTCAAAAATTAACGAAAGAAACTCGTATATATCCGGACATGCAGCTAAATTGGCTCTAGACAAAAGGGGTAAAGGTTTTATTAAAAAGATGATGCCTAGAGCATATTTCTTATGATTAAGCGTTTTACGATTATTTTATTACAACAACTAGAACAACAACAAAAATTAAAAAAACGAGAACAACAACAAAAACAACAGTTAGAGCATAAAGCGGCAAACCTCCGGATTGTGTGTTTGAATCCCGTACATAGCTGTGTTATAAGATGTTATGGTTAAGAGTTGCCCCTCGGCTATATTATATGTCGCAGGGTGTAGTTAGGGACGTGGCTAAACAAGCCAATCAACCAACCAAACAATCAATCAATCAATCAACCAAAAAAAAAAATCAATTAGTCAATCAATCCACCACCACCAACAACTACTACTACAAATAAAATGATTCTTTATTAATTAGCCATTTCTGTTATCATTATTACGGAGTACATACAACAAAACATTGTCACAAGACGATGATGGGACATTACCAGGATCAAGATCCAGAACGAGTATTCAATAAAAGAAACACGTGGTTGGGTTATCGTAGATACATGACTGAGTGGGGGAGGAGGACGGCGGAGGTCGGGGTAGTTATCTAGTTATAAAAAGAGCTGATTGATGTTCTGACAGCTGACAGCTAATTATAATGGAGACATTAGCCAAATGTGTCCCATGTGACGTCATATTGTCTCTGTTTTATTGACGTACTACATCGTGTTAGTGTTTACGTAACTAAGATTGCTTAAAAGGTAAGTTATTATTTTATTATTATTATCATCATCATTATTAATTGTTTATTCCACATCATCCGGTGGATCCATTACCAGAGAAGAGAGCCGCAGATCAGCAAGAAAAGCCTCCTTGTCAATCGACTTTAGCCTCATAGATGATGTTCACAACTAATCCAGTGTCCGAGTGATCTGTTGTCGACGCAACTACAAGCCGCATAATTCGCTTATACAGATATGGTATCATTTAATGGCTATCATTGTGGAAAAATTGGCCAAATAATCTCTGAGGGCAATTAGATAAACTGAAAGATGAAAGACCCCTCTGATACAGACCAGCAAAAATCTTGAACCAGGGGCCCTAATGGTATTTGACTCACTGCACAACCAATTAGGCCACGAAGATGCCAACAGAGTTGTACTGAGTGATTAGTAATGGGAAAGCTGGTGATTTTCTTATATTTGTTAATTACATACATGTTGTTTGTTTGTTGTTATTGTTTGTTTATTTGTTTTTTCGGAGGGGGGGGGGAGATTTTGGGCTTTCTTGAGATCGTAATCAGCGAAATATTGGGACGAATTCAAATTGTGGCCTGGCTAAGTTTGAGGTTTTTCATCTTTAACTTCACCCCATCACCTCTATAGAAGTCGATCTGGTGCACAAAAGTTGCGGTAAAACATTAACAATTCTGTTTACTTTCTCCCAAAATTCCTCTGATTTATCTGCACCATTTCCGAATCTGACCTCTTTAAGCGGCCACAACATCGGCGTTTCTTAACACCGATCACATCCCATATCTCGATTTACGTTTCGGTTATCAATGTTCGTCTTCCTTTCGGTCGTTCTAAATCTTTGCCGTCCTTTCCTTTAACCGGCCCGCCCCGCCGCCCCCCCCCTTTAAACCGGGCTAATACGGCCGCGATTTCTTTGCAACATTCACATTTCGTACTGAATTTTCAAACATCAATCGCCTTCCGATGTTGTTCGTTTTGCATTTTCTTCGGTTATCGTCTCGCAGATCAAACTTCGCCCGTCGATCATCTACAATAAGCTGACTCAGTGGGCCGCGCCTCAAGTTACTATCGACCTATGGTTGGCCATCGGCGTCTTAATGCGATGTTTGTAACTGTAAATGTTCCCGTTTTATGACCATATTTACACACGCGGCTGACTAATGGGACCAAACTACCAACATATGTTGATGATGATTGATGTTTTAGGCCACTTTTGTGCACAAGTCAGGCTAAATGGGCCGAACGACCTCAAAGGTAAGGAGGCGAAGTCAAAGACGAAACAACCTTCGGATATGGCCACGCCGAGATTCGAACACGGGTGGTAGTGATCTGTAGTCCAACACGCTGCCGCTAGACCACGGAGGCGGCCCACCTACATATGTAATGAGGCGAAGTGATGGATGAAAGACCATTCAAGCATTGCCTACCTCCGGAGTTCGAACTCAGGTGGTAGAAGACTGTGACAAATCGCGCTACCGGTTTGGTTATTCAGATACCCTAACCCTGTACTTAAATGGCCGTTTACCACCCCCACGCTCCTGTCTAAACGTTTAAACACGTGCGATAAAAAGTAGAAATAGAATTACATGTTTAATTTCAGAGTTGTTAATTATATTAAAATGTGCGTTTAATCAGCTTTGTCCGGCGTGTCATATTTCGGTATTTAAAACATCATGTTTTAGATGACCGCAACATAGAGGCTGTGCCGAATAAGCAAGAGCCTCGGGATTCTCCCCCAACAACAAAACAAACATGACCACAAACCATTTCTGTAAACAAATAGTTGTGCACGCAATGTGTAAACAGCTATTTGGGCACATTAGATGATTTACATGTTCCAGTTAGCATCACCGTTAGAGATAGGACTCAATAACCGACCAATGATGGTCAAGACATCCTTTTATCACGCGCTAATTAACAAACACGCATTAAAATAATGCATATAAAATTGTTTTGCATGATCAATACGCGCGTGGGTAATTCAGTTAACATGGACATTTACACCGTATATGGAAGGCTCTCTAAATACCGCATTATGGCCCAAAAGGGCAACGATACCAACCACTCACCACCACTAGCCACCAATCAGTGACGGCTCTGTTGAGGCCGATAAGTTCGATTTGAGGCGAAATCCCAGTCGACTCGATCCGTTTCGGCTGATTAGAATCGTCCAGGAGCGAGATGAAGCTGGCGCCGCAACATCTCTAACTGGATCTCGAGATGGCGTCTAGGCACGATCGACAAACACGGCATCCCCCCCCCCCCCATCCTTCGCAATCGATCAGCGGATAACGGGAGAGCGCGCGTAATAAGAAAACTCGCAGCCGACTATCGGCCACTAACTAGTCTGTGGTGTAAACACGGACCGGGGAAGGCGAGCTTTTTAAACCGTCACAGCTAGTCTCGGGAGTCGTGACAATGATTCAGAGACAATAGGTCGTATCCATTTACAGTCGGGTTATGGCACCACGGTAATGGCCGCCCCATCGTGTATCGTGTCGGATCAATTAAAACGATTTTTCGTTCATAAGTGGTTTCTCTCGCTCCTATATCGACTAGCTCATCCCGTGATCCATAGGCGGCGCGGGTGTGTGTGTGTGTGTGTGTGTGTGTGTGTGTGTGTGTGTGTGTGTGTGTGTGTGCGTGTGCGTGCGTGTGCGTGGGTTACTTGGACCAGGTATGCTTTTCCTTGGGATTTGTTTTTTTCCCCATTACTCGAGAGATCCGTACAAGTTCTGATCAAGGTGAAAGCTTCGGTGAATCGAGTGTTCCGCGCGTGGATGTGGTGTGACGAAACGCTTCCTAGTAGCCACAATTATCGCCATTACGCTGTTTATTTGCCTATTATCAAGCACTCTGGGCCCGTCTAGTTGCGTATTCAAGCACGTCCAAGCACCTAGCCAGGTAATCGAATCTATATGTAAATAATTTATGTACCCAAACATGCCACGAGCAGCTCATATTCTTCCCGTAAGCCTCCCCCCCCCCGATATTTTTCTTTCTTTTTGGAAACAGAAAGGTCCTTTTTTTTCTTCCATTTCTTTTCAAGCTATAAACGAGGAACCACCTTTTCATGTTTATCTAGCTAGTGGTAGGCTAAGCCGAAACGTGAACTGATATTATCGTCAGTTCGATATCTGGTGGAGTTGATTTTGTCTGGTTTTACGGTGCTAAAACAGTCTCGTATTCCTCGTCTGACAAGTCAACACGCCGTATAACATTGCTAAAACAAAATTATCGTTAATGGGCGGGTTGAGGAAAGGTTGCCTTTCCCCATTTCAGCGGTGTACAGTAAAATGGTCGCAAAACGCCGAGAATCAATGGCAATTAAAGTGTTTTCTTAAAATACTAGGTATTCGCTTTTAATTAAACCGGACCGATGTGCTTTTGATGAGTTAGTCGGGACAATCGACCAAACCCCCCCCCCTCTCTCGCCATCGCGCGCTCTCTCGATCATAACGTCCCCATTTAATATTTACGAACTGGCCAAGAATCATCCATTATCAATCATCGCGCAGGAAGCGCGGAATTTTATTTTTTCCCCCGGTCATTTCTTTTCGCGCAGTACGGGGGTCATCGCGTGTAGGCGAATCGAGGATGGGCAATATACGTTCGGCGTTTACTAATAACTCCGCCCAGTCCAAACATCCCTCATCTAAACCAAATACGAACCTGTCACATCCGGGAACGGCGATGCACCAGTGAATCGGTCAAGTCCTTTGAACCGATAATGAAGAACGTTTTTAATAAACAACAGTTAAGCTCGCTGTGTTGGTTATTAATTACTGGTGCCTGCCGGAGTAATTTATTTTCTCGGAGTTAAGCTTTTTGAGAGATGCCCGGATGTGTTTTGACAGCACCCAGTCAGCGAGTGCTTCGCTTCGTCTTCGCTGCGGCGGCGCGCCATTTCGGCGGTGCGCGTGCGCACGCCAATAATGGGAACGGCGCGCCACCCCCTCGTCATTTTTATGATATTAATTCCCGGGTGGATGGTTTTGACGTTCAATAGTCCCGTCTCTCTCTCTCTCTCTCTGGTGTTTGAAAGCCACTACTTCAGTAGCTTATTAAAGTCATCGACTATAAATAAGTTAGTCGGGACTCAATCGATGTTTAGCCGCCATTATAAGAGAAATGGAGGAGATTAACATGAAACAAATGGTGTTCCTACCCCATCCCCCTTTACACCCCCCCCCAAATCCGCCCCCCACTTCAAGAAATAATTCACAATGTCGTCGAAGGACGCAGAATTTGGAACCGATGAATTAGTCGGTGGGTGAGTGAGTGAGTAAATGCGTATGTGCATGCGTACGGGAGAGGGGATTCTTCTCTTGTAATCAGGGAATGGGTGAGCACGGGTAGGGGAACGCTGGCAAGGCTATTGCGGGGTGGGGGAAGGGGTTGTCGGACAATGGTTGATATCTGACAGTGAGATATTGATCTAAACGATCACGTCAACTCTGTTCCAGGCCAAGTTTCCTCATCAACATCTTATACGGCTAACTGTCTAACTCTCGCCTCATCCGCTCGCACGTCTCCAATAGTCTGATGTCTAATTACCCTCACACACTAGACACCCCTCAGCTAAACGTTCGCTCTAAATCCACCCTCGCCGTAACACCCACCCCCCTTCCTCCCGGTGAATCTACCCCCATCGATATATTCCAGGGAGATACCCACACCAATATGGGTAAAAGCTCATAAGGACCCCCCCTCGCCCGCCATCGTCTTCAAGTAGTCGTCGCCGCTGAGTCCTTGTGCCTGTTCAGTGACGTGGCTCACGGAATCCCCCCACCCCGCGCCGTCACCGGGATTTTACCCCCATCTCCGTTCTAATTCTTCCAGCTGTATTATTCTTACCCCATCTCGGCTGCGACAGCCACAGCAGGCACTACCCACCCCACCCGGCTCCACCCCCTCAGCCGGCCAGTTCTCCCCCATTCATGACTCAACGACAGACCATTGACGCGTAACACACACATCGGCCGACCATTGGCTAGAGAGAGAGAGAGAGAGAGAGAGAGAACAAACCTGGAGATTGGAAAACAGGTTAGCTGAAGGTGGGTAACTGCATCTGAACTTCTAACCACCGCTTTATGAGAGTTGATAGAGAGAGAGAGAGAGAGAGGGAGAGAGAGAGACCAGCAGCAGCAGCTCAGCATCACCGAGCCGATACCTGAACATTTCTCGGGAGAGTTAATTAACATTAAAACTTTCCTCCACTACACACCTTCTCACCTGGCTTTGATTGGACAAAGGTGAGGTCTGCCGCCTGCCTATAGCTTAGCCGCTTGATAACCAACACTCAACCGGATCGCGGCAATCCGGCGTCGCCCTCTGGCCGCCGCTAACCGATCCCGATAGGATATCGGCGAAACGGAAGGGATTCGACCTCGAGCGCGTGTGCGTAACAGCGGCCAACATCGCGCTCACACCGGCAGGTCTGCAAGCGGAATGACCAGACAACACCAGGTGGCGCCCTATCAGCGATAACGGCAAGTTCGGCGAAACGGGCGCCGGCATAAAGTGGGAAAAAACCAGAATTGGCCATCAACATTCTAGTACCTTGTAATATAACGATAAGGAGCGGGTCAATGCCTGCCAACATTAAAGACGGTCTCAGATCGTATTATCGCTCAGAGTGATGGACAGACGGGCGGACGGACGAGAGAACGGACAGACAAACTTCCCGCCAACTTCTCGTCGACCAACTTTTCACCGAAGTAACCAGACGCGCCTCTCGACGCCCGATTTAACCGGAAGTTCGGGCTTTGTCGATGATATCCGGGCGTCGCCGATGGGGAACACGTACGCAGGGCGCGCGCGCGGAGCGTAACTTCCGCCCTACGTCGCCGATAAGGATCGGCTCGCGTGTTCCTTCTTCCGGAACTCGGGCGATCCGGAACGCGGCTGTGAGCGCCGTAGGTCTTCGAAGCCGAGTCGCTTCCGACCCGAGAGAAGTGGTGTCCATAATTCAAGCACGTCGATGGCTAGGCCGTGATGGCGGATGGTACTGGCCTTTCGGGGTCGGGTGTGTTTCATGTCGAAAATGATTGATTGTTTTTTTCTTTCGGATTTCTCTCGACGATGATGAATCGCCCGCCGACGGGCGTCACGTGCACATCGCCGCAGCGACACCTGGCGGATAAATGGAATATTGAAAATCGGAGCCAGCTTTGACTGTCAACGGTCGCCAGAGGCGCTATTGTTGTCTTTGTCAGGTAGGAACTCTTGGGGAAGCTTATTGGCAGACGGCTGTCGAATGCGATTTATTGTGTGTGATCATCTGCTCGTTCGTCTCTCTCTCTCTCTCTCTCTCTCTCTGTGTGTGTGTGTCCGTGTGTGTGTACCTGTATCTATGAATGACTCACACTCTCTTTCATGCACGCACGGACACACACGCGCGCACGCACACAAGCAAAGAAACAAATGCGTGCGCGTACACACAAACATACATGCACAGATAGATAGATAGATATATAGATAGATATATAGATAGATATAGATAGATAGAGAGAAACTAAATTAAGTTATCGGTGGCTAGATGCTCGGTGCGTGGTGTATAAATCCGTGCCAAAAAATTCAAGTTTGTGAGACAAACACAGTTGATAAACTGGTAGTCTACCCAATCCTCTCTGCTTAATCGCTAAATTGGTATAATTCGATTGGCAGGTGGCGCCACAGTACACCTCCAAACTAGTTCAATATGCCATAAGAGTGTTATTAACGACAGATGTGCTGTCCTCATGTTGACCTCTAGATATCAACTTCCGGGGCAGACAGCCTTTTAATTGGCTTCTTGCGCCAAATGAAAAGTTTCTTGAACTATAATTTAATCAGTAAAAGTGTCCATGTCGGCATGTTTCTAAAGATCAAAGAGAAAATAGTGGCATACGGAATACGGATATTGTATTGCATAAGGAATAATTACACTGTCTTTTATTTGCAAGTTTCAGGAGATAAAGGTATTTTCTGATGATGTTGACGTTATACCAAAGACTTTAGATAATGTCTGTAACTCTTATACTCAAATATTAAAATAATATAAATTTTGAAGTGGTATTGGTTTTAGATGTGGATGGACCGGTCTCTCTCTCTCTCTCTCTCTCTCTCTCTTTGTGTGTGTGTGCGTGCGTGCGCGCACGTGCTTGTGTGTGTGCAGGCACGTGCTTTGTGTGTGTGTGTGTGTATGCGCGCACCTGCTTGTGTGTATCTTTGTGCACGTGTGCGCGTGCGTGCGTGAGAGAGAGAGAGAGATAGAGAGAGAGTTAATGTCAAATCAACCGTACCAGTCTGTTCTGATCGACAGATATTGTTTATTTGGCTGACAAGGCACTGTTCTACCAATCCAGTATTGGCATAGTCGATAGGGTGACTGACACAGAGATCGTTAACGTTCGCATGACGCAGTACACACTTCTCTTTGTCTCACGGCTTAGACGGGACATAAGGCGGACAGTTGGATTACAAAGATATGGTAGTAGGAGTTAAATATGAGGATGAAATATTATTTCAGATGATAGAAATTCAGCACAACCACCAACTTGTAGCATCGCCACCTACCGACGGGTGCATGCAGTCAACTTCGACTTCTCAGCAAGCGAAGTATAATGAGTGTAAATGTTAAATGTCCCCAGATACAGATCATGTGGTGCTGGCCCACCCTCGATCCGGTTTTGTAATACTGCACGGATCTGGAAGATATTTTACCAGTAGTTTTCCCCATCTGTTTACATAAAAAAGCCCACTATAACCTGTTAAGTTTCGCTGAAGACCCACAGCCGCCTTTTTTTGCGCCAAGAAGAAATGAATGACCGCCACGTAGCGGATAAAGCAAACACTAAGGCGTTAAAGTTCGTCTACGAGTCATAATGGTACGTTAGACGGTTGGTGTCGATTAGCCGATGTTGTCTTTAGAAGGCAACCCGCCACTGACTTGTCATTGCCGCGCCTTAAGTAAATATTTATTTTGTTATCAAATCAAAGTTTGGTCGGCAGCTCTATGGCAGGATTGCCTCGTCTTCGGGCACCGTGATAGGCAGAATGGTGGCTGATTTGGTTCGAATACACCGAGTCGTCTTTCTGAACAAGAAATCCCCCCCCCCTCGTCCTTAGCCTCGTGACTGCTCCGTTCTCGATGCTTTCCACCTCGGTAGGGCTGTACCGGCCAGGACAACGGGTGCATAATGACGACATCTGGCTTATCGGGATCCGAACACCGGTTCATCGTTCCGGATCTCGTTCGCCCAACATCTGTAAGTGTGATACCTTCGTGGTACGGGTCGGGCCTGGAAGATATCAGAGCAGGAGGAAGTGGGAGACGGAGATAGCATCCAGGAAGAGAGCTGGCCTATGTTTGCTATTCGGAACGTTTGAGGGAATATAGTTTGTACGTTTGCACGAGAGAAAGTGAGAGATAGAGAGAGAGGGGGGGGGGGAGATTTTAGATTAGTTTACTCCCAGGATCTCTACCATATCTGGTCAGCAGGTGTCTGACCACTCTACCACGTGTGTTTCGGCGGGGGGGGGGTCCGCAGATGCGTATGTGTGCGGGGGCGGCGGCGCGCCTTGTTATTTATTACACACGATTGTCCGTATTTGGCAAATACGGACAGCGATTGATATCTGTCTCAAAGATTGAGTCCCATACCAACATGCAGAAATGATCTGTAGATCTATTGCTGCATAGATTTGTGTGTATAGGTCTTAGTATTCTTAGCCTATATATATATATATATATATATATATATATATATATATATATATATATATATATATATATTCTAATCTATACACACGCGCGCGCGCACACACACACACACACACATGTATATATATTCATTCGCACACGATGATAATTATATGTTTGACGTGGTGTTAAATTCTCAATTACTGTGTTATTGTTGTTCCAGCCACCGATAACAATCACTCTATCAACAAACATCCACACATCCGCTCGATGTTCAATATGCTATAAATTCCGGGAATCCACGCACACGCCACGTGGTTTATTGATGGACTGATCTGTATAAGTACCCAGTGCCACGTCCTAGCGGAATTACAACATACCATATTATTATTATACGCTCAATTTTATTTCAAGTTCAAATTTTAAAATGAAAAAGGGGGTTTAATTTGGCATTTTACCTTCTCCCATTGGCTAACCAAATTGGTCACCATTTAAACCGTTTCGAACGCTTTTCAGCAGCAGCAACAACGACAACAATAACAACATCAACAACAACAACAGCTCTTCGAAAGACAAACTAGCCATTGTTATCGCGATCGAGAAAATCTACCCCCCCCCTCCAAAATAGCCCCGCACCGAAAATAAAACAAAAATAAACACAGAAGCCATTATACAGGATCTAACGTGCTGTTTATTCACAGGTTTGCCGTCTGCTCGTATGTTAGTTATCTGACTGTTGTGTTTATGTTAAACGGCGGCGCATCAACACGCGGCTGGCTTCTTCTTCTCCGCCGAACAAGTACAAGATGGCCGCCGGAATGTCGACGAGTGAGGATGCTCTTGAAGGCGACGTTCTAATGGAGTTTTCATAAACAACAACGCCTCTAACCGGTCCCCTAATGGCAATAGCTAATTGAGCCGAGGAGTCGAGTTTTATCTCCGTTTTGAAGTGCTAAGAACCGATTTATGACTTCAGGGCCGTTCTACTTATGTCACGTGACCGTGGAACGGCCATTTTTATATCGGATGGCGCTGATTGGTGGAAATGGCCCGAGGAATACCGCTCTACCAAAGCAGCAGAGCCAGCGACAACAACAACAACAACAACAACAACAATTAAAACAAAAACAGCAACAACAATTCTTTGCTTGGTTGGATGGAAGCACAAACTTAATGATTATAATCTATATTATCATAAACTTCCGTATTTCATTTGAAATTAGTAAAATACACATAATCAGATTTCATGATTAACAACCATTACAACAACGACGACAACAACAACAACAACTACTACTACTACTACTACTACTATAACAATAACTACTACAAGAACATTAGAACAACAAAAGAACAACACCAACAACAACACGAACAATGACCCACTGACTAAGCAGCCAATGAGTGATGACGTTAATTCTGGGTAGACTTTGGTTGCTATTTTTGTCACGACGACAGACAACGTCCATAAGTCACGCATGTCACAGTGTCCGTCAGTATCCAGAGTCATGTCACATCTCGGCAACGTAGCCGGCACAATCGAATATAATCCTCGTCTACCACCCCCACCCCCATCGCCACCCCAAACACACACACACACACACACACACTATATCTCCTCCAAAATTACGAGAAAAATCCGGTCACGTCACACAGACGAAGATCAAGGCTCAGGTAATAGTATAGCTAATGAGCCAACATCAGCTTTAATTACAGAGTGAACGGTGTTGGTTTTTTGTTATTTTCGGAGAGACAGCCCTTTTTGTTCTCTCTCTCTCTCTTTCTCTCTTTCACCGTGTGTGTCGGCGAACTTCGTGTCTCTCACAGATGCGGCGTGTCCTCCCCGGGTCGCTGAGTCGTCAACCTGCCGGCGGCGTCTGACTGCCTCCTACAAAAGTTAAATCGCATATTACGACTGGTCATTTACATTTTAATGAGATTGTTAGCCATTGAGTGGAGGGTGATCAAACTACCAACAATTCTCGGAAGTGTTACAGGACAGGTGAAAGTTGGAGGGGTGGAGGGGGGGGATCTCGGTTTTTGAATAGACTTAAAACTGATGTCGGTCAAGGTCGGACGGTGGTCGAGGCGAAATAGTCTACTAATAAAAGGATAATTTATGGAGATGAAAGACGGATTGATGCTTCATGGGTGGTGTGTGTGTGTGTGTGTGTGTGTGTGTGTGTGTGTGTGTTATTTGTCATTTGGGTGCTTTCTTAGTTTGCCCGCTGTGTGGTTGGTCGTCTGAGGCCCGAGGAGTATTTACTCTGGATGGTGGTTGGGTGGAGGCCATGGGTGGTTACGCTGTTTTAGTAATTGGGTGGCAGTTAAGAGTTTCTATAATGTGAGTAGTTCGATAGTAGTTACGTGACGGCAATGTTGATGTTAAATAGTAGCAGTAGTAGCAGTAGTAGTAGTAGTAGTAGTAGTTGTAATAGCAGGTGTCATGCAAATAATCAGTACAGTGAAACCACGAAATGAAAGTAACTGAAAATTGGAAATATTAAAAATTATATTAATGTTATTTAATCAAAGAAACCACTTCGGAACATATTTAAAAGTTTTAAAGAGATCGTACATTCTGAATGAAACTATGATTTAAACACGGTAAACAACTTTTATCTGTCTCAGGTAATAATAATAATAATAATAATAATAATAATAATAATAATAATAATAATAATTTATATCGAGGCTTATTCAATTTCATTCGGTCTCAGGCGCTTTATATTAAAAACAGAATTAAAACATGTTCTGGGTTATATCTCGCAAGCACATTTTATACATAAATATACAACAGGTATTTTGTATAATCATACCTTACTATGGGTGGTTTTGTGGTCACCGTGAAGTGATGCGGTAGATTTGGGTGGTGGTGGTTTTATCGTCATGATGTAAATCAAGTGGTTGAGTGAGTGGTGATGACGTAATGTGGGTGTTTAAGTGGTCGTCGGGTTGATCAGGTTATGTAGTGGGTGTTTGGGTGCTTAAGTCATTATAATTTTCGATGGTTGGTTGGTAGATACCGAACTGGCTGGTGGGTGGTTTAGAGTCACGTGAGATGGATGTTGGGTTGAATGTGATCGTGACGCACAGTGGGTGGTTAGTTGTTCGCGGGTTGATGGTTATGGGTGTGTTCGGTGACTGGGGTGGGGAGGGGGTCATTGCGATATCAGATGGGTGGCTCGGTGGTAGTGGGTGTGTCGTGTTGTGTTGTTCATGGTGAGCAGTGAACGGTTTGGCGGCAGTTGTCTCCGAGTGGTGGTGGTCGGTTGTCTTGTTGGGATGTTGATCATGATTCACGGTGGGTGGTCATGGTGTTGGATGCTGAATGCTGTGTGACGGTTGGTTAGTGAGCGACGAGTGATTCACTGTGATGGCTACCTTCAAGGGGGGGGGGTGAACCTGCTGTCCTTTATGTACCATGGTTCCATGGTTGATTGGGGGGGGGGGGGTTCAATTCATGATGGGTGGCCGACAATGGTTTAGGATCTCAGTAGGTAATCAGGGATAATCTCAATAGGTCACCTCATTGCCGGGTAGGGGTAATCTCAATAAGTCGCCACATCGGCGACTAGGGGTGATCTCAATTGATGACCCCACCGATGACCATGGGGTGATCTCAATAGGGCGTCCTTTTGGCGACCAAGGTTTGATCACAATAGTTCACCCCATCGATGACGAAGGGGTTATCCCAATGGGTTGCCCCATTCGCAACCAGGGGGCGGTCTTAATAGGTCACCCCATTGGTGATTAGGGGGCGATTTCAATAGGTCTCACCGTCAGTAACTATGGGGTGATTTCAATAGGTCGCCCCAAGGGCCAGCCAGGTCCCAAGGCACCCCTGACGCTCGTTTAATGTTATTCCTTTGTCTGTCCTAGAGGCCACTGTCATGTTTTAAACTGATGGATCAAATATCTGAGATTGTCTCATCCCATCAGCTTAGCCCTGCCATATGGCATCATCCAGGGGGAGAAGGGGGGGGGGTTAGGGAAGGGGGAGAGAAAAGGGGGTGAATTAGCTAGGTGCTGTATCCGTATCAAGCTCTGCCTTGTGCATGTGTGTATGTGTGCGTGTGTGTGCGTGCTCATATGTGTGTGCCCGTGCGCGCGTGCGCTTATATATGCCTGTCTATAACGCAGGGGTGTAAGTATGCATGCGCATGTGCGAAGGCGTTCCTGTGCCCCCGTGTCTGTTCGTGTGCCTCCACGTATCTGCATGCCTGCGTCAGTTGGTGCTTGCTGATGCGTGTTTATTGGCCAAGTGCGTTTGTGTGTTTTCAGTTCGTGAGTATTTGTCTAAATGTGTCTGTCTGGTACGGATAAGTGGCCATTGTACACGTCCACCCAAGCATTATTAGTCTCACAAGCGTACCGGCGCACGCAAGCACGCACACCAATCCGCCATGCACGTGCACGCACAGAGATGGATGGATGGATGGATGGATGAATCAGGTGGATTGATGGTTATCAATATGAAATCCCGCTATTGCAGTTATTCGCCTGCCTAATGTATTGTTCATATATGTTTTGTACATGTTCTGTGGTTCTTCGTGTCAGTGCCTCTTCGCCTACTGTCATATATACAGAAAGTTACCAACTCGACACGCGTGCACACGTACTCCACTAATAACGGACTCACGATGTCCATTCAACCGCGTACAGAAACATACGCATGCATACGTGTACACGCGTGCACGCGTGCGCGCACGCCCGCAGCAGATGGACATAACCGGCGTGTCGTCTCCATAAAGCCATTGTCACTGCGAAGACACCGCAGCCATGATGGCCAAGACCGAGTCACGTGGTGTTAGCTTCTACTCTCGTTCGGAACACGCCATCTTGTTATCGTTAAGGGAAGAGCTTTACCAAAATGGCGGCCATGATATGAAGAAGGGAAAAAAAGAAGAAATGGGGGAAAAACGAGCTGAAAATGTATTGCACTAAAGAATGGAAAAGAATATGGAGGGATTGGGTTAATGGGAGGGGGGGGGCGGTGTACGGCCTGCATGCGCAGGACGAAATATCTAATGGCATGACCGTTTCTAATGGAGGAGTGAATGTGAGCCGATTTCGATGGCAGGGAGTGTCTGGTTGATGACGGCAGCACCCGGGGAGGGTCGGTGTGTGGGGCGGGGGTGGCGCGGGGGTGGCGCGGGGTGCAATGCTAAGGGTGAGGGAGATACAACGAGGGTTCTAGCCGCAAGACGCAATGCATTTCGCCTGAAATTAACCCTCCATTGTCTCGCGGGCGAAGTGGACGCGTTTCGGCAAATTGTCGCGCGCCAATAAATAAGCGATTATCGCCGTTTTAACGACGTCATAACTCTGCGGCGCGACGTCACGACGCCAGTTATAACGTTTGGCGGCCGTCGGCAGATATATTTGTATTTCTCGAAATGATGGGCCTTAGTTATGGCGCCGACCAGGCCCCCCCCCCCCCACCCCCTTACTCGTAGAATGATCTTTATGCAGTGGGTATTTATTTGGGTGAGAATTTCGTTGGGTATTTTATTTCGCGTTTTGTTTGTGTTTCTCGGCGAGAGATGTCTCTGGCGTCGGATGATTAATTTAATGCGCGATTAATCGGAGAATACTTCGCTCGTTTGCTCCGACTGACACTGGCCTGGTATGCTTTTGTCATTGTTGTTGGGGACAGGATCTGCGCTAATTCTACAACGGATGTGGTATGATGTTGTGCCTGTCCGGGTGTCTGTCTGTCTGTCTGCCTGCCTGTCTGTCTATTTATTTGTGTGTGTATGCTCGTCTGTACGCTTATTTGTATATACGTATGACTCCCTCTCCCTCTTTGTCATTTGTATGTCTGTCTATCTGTTCGTCTGTGTGCGGTTTGCTTCTTTCTTCGTGAACACGTTGTTTTCTTTCTTCGTGAACACGCCTCCCTCACCCACCCCGCATCTCAGCAGACTGTTCCCTACTCAGCCTGTCACGAAATATTACGACCACACCTGGGCCGAGCCCCGAGGGTGGCGCGCCTAGCCGGTAGTCCTCCCTGACGCGCCGGGCTCGTCTTAAATCAGTACGACACACCCATTGTCCGCCGCCATTGTCGTCCTTTTGTTCGTCCCGCTAACCAGAGGCCGACCATTTTGGACCAGTTTAGGCCCAATCGGCATTGTCTGCTTGCTGTTTTAGCGGACGAAAGTCGGGCAAATTACCCGACGAAAAAGATGGCGCCGTATGCCCGAGGGCGGCCGTCGGCAGGAAATTAGATTCTCAAATCTAGTTTGCCCTCGTCCGGCCCTCGCCCGTGGGGTGCAATTCAATTTATCAGCCGATAAACGCCAAGTGGGGCAGACGATAAAATGGCGGGAGCCGCTGTTAAGGTGCTTGTTGGCGGCTTTGTTCGCTGATTTTGCTGACAAAGATTCTGGGATCGCAATTTGGTTATATCTGGTGGCTAACGGAAGTGACATGATATCGGATCCGGTCCGATCGGTGATCCGCTTCTTTTGGGCGCTCAAGTTCTTTGGGGGCGATGATGGGTGGCTGTTATTTGTGGTTGAGATGGGCAATGAATGATCTGTGCAGCAGCCCAAATTTTCGAGAAAAGCACACCACATATATTTTTTTAAAGAACGCTTCAAAATGGTGGATACACAAGATATTATTATCAGTCAATACAAAATATTGAATACATATTTATTAATAAATTATTATTATTATTATTATTATTATTATTATCATTATTATTATTAAGCAGTTTTGCATATTTCATCATATGCAAATTGAATTTTAATTAGTGTCTCTTACATGTCTGGGAGTAATGTTGTGCAACTGAGAGAGAGAAAATGTGTGTGTGTGTGTGTGTGTGTGTGTGAACATATTGTTTCGTTTAGCATGTACTAATAATGTGAATGTTGTTACGCGATAAAACCTAATCCCTGTTTCAGCTGATTCCAATAACGTCAATGTTATTCTGAGAGGGACGTTATATTCTGTTTCAGCCAATACGAAGAAGTACGGCTGGCCAAAGATAACTAGAAGTTTCGCCTTTGTCTCGGAACAGTTTCGACGAGATGGGTACTAGAAGTGGGGGCACCCTGCCGCTTCCGCGCACCACACCCCACTTCAGCCCGAAACAGCACAGGTAAGTTGATCAATTGGGTTTTGTTAGCAGTCTGTCTGTCTGTCTGTCTGTCTGTCTGTCTGTCTGTCTGTCTGTCTGTCTGTCTGTCTGTCTGTCTGTCTCTACCAACCATTGGTATGAATGGATGGGTGGTTATCAACTCCGATCAGTTTCGCTTATCTAGAGAGCTATATGATAAAGGTAAAGAGATAACACACACTAAACACACACTAACACACACACTAACACACACACACACACACACACACACACACACACACACACACACACACACACACACACACACACACACACACACACACACACACACACACACACACACACACAGGTGTATACCATCACGGCTCTAAACATCACATTTCTGGAGTTTTGTCGCGTGACTAACGATCTCGTAACAAGACGGACAGGTGGCCCCAAAACACCCAAAATTCCCCATTCTTAGCCGTTTAATACCCAACTCCTTTTACCAAACCTTTTCATCTGTCCGGGAACTTAATTTACTGGAATGCGAACAATTCCGGGTGCGCATATTTGCAAGAAGTAATATATACGTTAAGGTCTGGCCGATATCTTTATGTGACAGACGTGGATGTTTGACCTTTCCCAAATGCGTGTCTGACTCAGTGTTTAATTCCGGTGAGGTATTATTTCCGGTGTTCTGTTGTTCTCAATTAAGTCACGAGTCAATAAATAAATACAGCGTCTGTTCCGCGCTCAAACCGGACCAGATCCCGCGAAATGGAGACAATCTAATAAATAGAATCATCACTCATCTCTACAGCATCACGAACTGCTCGATATCTTCCTCTACCACAGTATCGACTAACATTAAAACGTCACTATCTGGTTTCGACGCGAAACCGGACACGAAACGGGTCAGCGTCCTGCGTACGAAATAGCTCATGTACGAAATGACCTGTTGCCGAGTATCCCATCGCAAGAAAGTTAACGCTGAAAAAGAGGGAGAGACATGAAGAAAGAGAGACAGAGAGAGATAGAGGGGGTGGCTGGGAGTGAGGCAGAGGGGCGGATGGGGGAGATAGAGAGATGTATCTTCAATGATGACCACATCCTCTAACCGACCGTTCGTTCCTTGCGACCACCTGGAAACATTTTCCCACTCAAAGAAAGAGAACTGATGTTTAGACATACACCAAATGTTGACCCTCGGGCGAAAAGTTACCCTTTTTTCTGGGCGTGATTCACCTGGTTTCAGTTCGGATGTACCACAAGAAGGCGAACCCTTTAATTATTGACGTAATAAGTGGACAGGTGTTTGGTGTCTTGGTAAAGTCGGCTTACCTTCCAATCAAGCCCGCGCCCTGCTACGAGGAGCGGATGAGGGGGTGTTCCTTTGACCTCATTTAGCGGTAGGGCGGGATGGTACTTGCCAGTAAATCTTTAATTATACACGCACGCGCGCGCGCACACAGACAAACAGGGACTGTTCAGATGTCATACCCATCAGTGTGTGTGTGTGTGTGCGTGTGCGCGCGCACGCGTGTGTGTATATATATGTGTGTGTGTCATTCCATCGCCCCCACCCGCCACACCTGGTTAATTAAATCTCCCATTATAAATACCGATCATTAACAACTTAATAAATAACGAACACTCGAGAGGCGTGAATAAATTTGGTTCTCCGGCGATTTAATTCCGCGAAATACATAGAAAAGTAGCCGGATATTGTCCGGAAATAGAATAAAGATGGTCACCGTCTGGCGCTGGATACGGATACCGAGCCAGAAGTGGTTGACAGACTGTGCGAACATAATTGATTCCCGATGTTGATCAGGTGTGATCCTGGAGCTAATTGTGAATTAATTCTCTCGTATTTAGACAAATCACACGCGGCTTACCTCCATCGTCGCCAGTTAGACGGATGACGTCACGCGACGTTGGGGCGGCCCGGGAAAAGGCCAACCAGGAGGCGCCTAAATACAGGACGTCCAATCAGGAGGCGCCGAGATATAGGACGACCAATCAGGACTTACCGGGATTTACGAGGATACCGTCACCATATCCGAGCGCTAAAGTGATCAACCGGCACAAGGCTCATCAAAAGGTATTGTCTATTTGCACTCACTCACTCACTCACTCACTCACTCACTCACTCACTCACTCACTCACTCACTCACTCACTCACTCACTCACTCACTCACTCACTCACTCACTCACTCACTCACTCACTCACTCACTCACTCACTCACTCACTCACTCACTCCCCACTCACTCACTCACTCACTCACTCACTCACTCACTCACTCACTCACTCTCACTCCACTCACTCACTCACTCACTCACTCACTCACTCACTCACTCACTCCTCCACCCACCACTCACTCACTCACCACTCATCACTCACTCACCCACCCACCCTCCCACTCACCACTCACTCACTCACTCACTCACTCCCACTCACTCACTCACCCACCATCACTATATATAATATATATATATATATATATATATATTTGTTTTCCCTTATCACTACAGTCTGGTTACATGGATACCAAACATTACTATTACCACGGCTTTATAACACTACTACTACCAGCATTACTACTACAACCACCACTACCACAACGATCTAATAGCACACTTATACCATCACACCCCGAACAGGTAACAAAACAGGAACCCCACGGTAATAGTAGGACTCACCAACAGATCCAGTTATTTAAGCGATTTAAAAAGTATATTTTATTTTGTTATTATGATAATTCTCCAAAACTACGATGACTACTAGGACCACTACCACCACAGTCCTATCACACAACTACCAACACCACTACCACCACAGTCCCATCACACAACTACTAACACTACTACCACACAGTCCTATCACAGAACTACCAACACTACTACCAGCACAGTCCTATTAGATAACTACCAACACTACTACCAACACAGTCCTCTCACACAACTACTAACCCTACTACCACCACAGTCATATCAGATAACTACCAACACCACTACCACCACAGTCCTATCACACAACTCCTAACATTACTACAATAAAGTCCTATCACACTACTACCAACACCACTACCACCACAGTCCTATCACACAACTACTAACATTACTACAAAACAGTCCTATCACACTACTACCAACACTACTACCACCACAGTCATATCAGATAAATACCAACACTACTACCACCACAGTCCTCTCACACAACTACCAACACTTCTACCGCCACAGTCCTCTCACACAACTACCAACACTACTACCACCACAGTCCTCTCACACAACTACCAACACTACTACCACCACAGTCATATCACACAACTACCAACACCACTACCACCACAGTCCTATCA
Organism: Paralvinella palmiformis; assembly: GCA_025642065.1. NCBI lineage: Eukaryota > Metazoa > Annelida > Polychaeta > Terebellida > Alvinellidae > Paralvinella > Paralvinella palmiformis. Next base: position 584,080 of record JAODUP010000083.1, read on the forward strand.
CACAACTACCAACACTACTACCACCACAGTCCTATCAGATAACTACCAACACTACTACCACCACAGTCCTCTCACAAAACTACCAACACCACTACCACCAGAGTCCTATCAGATAACTACCAACACCACTACCACCTCGAGCACTACCTAACAGCCCTACATCATCCACTACACACGCTGTCCCCGATACGTCACCGAGAAGATGAAAAGATAAAATTCGAGTCGAAATTTATCAACCTCGATCTCCCGTGTCATCTCTTATCTATTACAAAGTCATCTCTATATCTAATGCCATCTAGTCAGATACTATTGCAGGTGACCGTGTTATATGGCGATTATCGCTCAGCGCATCAACCACCCCCCCCCCACACACACAAATACACAGACACACACACACACACACCGACACATACACTGTGGAACAGCTCACCGCGGAACAGCTCACTGTAAGAGACTAGAATTGTCATATCTCAAAAATGTTTACATCTTTTCGTTAAACTGAACTATTCAAAATATCTAATTGCCTCTTGGATACATCATATTTGGGATTTCAGGATACAGCGCTCCAGCTAGTAAGCGCGCTTTATTAAACCTATATCATCATGATCATCATCATTATCATCATTATTATCATTATCATCATCATCAATCATCGTAATCATCATGATCATAAGAGTTTAAGATGTGCCCAGAGAAGGTAAAATATCCAGACAGCAAGGACGTAAAACAAACAGGATATTATTATCGTTGGTACAACCCGCGTGCGTGTCTACGCGTATGTGTATATGTGTGCCTGCGCGCGCACGCGTGTATGTGTAAGTGGGCCTGGCTTAATTTTTTTTACAACTCAGACACAAAACTAGCCGCTGTGTGCCGCAGGTTTTGCTAATTTCAACCCCCCCCTCCTCTAAGACACAGTGTGGGTGAGCCCCTGTTACGTATCTCTCAGCCCGCTGCTGCGGCTCTTCCCTTCGGCAAATACGCCAAGAATATTTTTCCTCTCTCACCGAATTGACCCTCCCCCCTCCATCTCCCTCCGCTCTCCCTCCACAGCAGTCGGTTTGTGTCTCGGAAGATGCGGCCATCTTTCGAACACCTGGTCCACGTGTTTAGTGGGAGATGTGCTCGCTGAACGAGATAAGAATCTCAGAGAGAAGTCCGCAAAAAATATTGATGTTCTAGCGGAGGGGGGTGGATCGGTTGAGGTGATGATGGTTCGTGTGCCGACAATAGCAGGTCTTGTCTACCGAGTACGGGAACCAGGGGCTCCGGGACTGAGGTCAAAGTTGACATTGTGTTTTTTTGCTGAGCCAGCAAAACGGATAATTGGTGGATTGTTCAGACGGGCTGATGTGATACGGAGCCGGAGGGAGGCCCGAACCCCCCCCTCTGTGTGTGTGTGTGTGTGTGCGCGCGCGCGTGGATTTATGACTAAAATAATATGTAGTAATAAATAGGTAGTGAACCATTTATGGATAATTGATATTGAGGTGTTAATAATGGTTGTTAAATTACCATAATTAATTATGTAGATATAATCTATGTGATTTTCCTGATTTATCACATCAAAAACTAGTTTACTGACGAGACATAAAATTAGTCGGTTACGGTGTTCGATTAAGACTTCTGTTTACCGGATGTTATCCCGGTCGCTCGCTCGCTCGCCAACCTCCCTCCCTCTCTCCCTCCCTCCCTCCCTCCCTCCCTCCTCCCTCCCTCACTCACTCACTCACTCACTCACTCACTCACTCACTCACTCACTCACTCACTCATCCTCCGCTCGCTCGCTCACTCACACGTATATATATATATATATATATATATATATATATATAGAGAGAGAGAGAGAGAGGGGGGGGGGATAACGAAATAGACAGATAGATAGATAAATAGATAGATAGATAGATAGATACATTGAGTGAGAAGGGGTTGAAATACTGATATAGAAACGATAACGTGTTGTAGTTAAAGTATTCCCAGTTGTACAACAAACAGTCAGTTCTAATGTTGTCATGACGGCGAGTCTACTTCTATCATAACGTGATCGTGTAGTAGTAGTCTGGCGGCAGACACCATGATATGTGTGACGTGTGTGTGTGTGTGTGTGTGGTTCGCCGGTGGCGGTGGTGCGGCGGTTTCCGTGTGTGTGTGTATGTGTGCGTGTTGTTACGCTCCGACCATACATTAGCGCCTCCCTGCCGTCATAAGCCAACGGCTTCATCGACTACCGGACCGTTTTATGGCGGACACGGAATTTGTTAGACCCCGTTTTTACGTCATTCGGACCCGACAGGCAAATAACACAAAATAACACCGGAGAGAAACGAAATTACGTCCCGGGAGATTACAGAGAGGCCTTAGTACAGGGACGGAGCGGCGTGGTGTGTCCACGATGTGACCGACCGTATTGAGCATCCGTACGGATCAACAACGGTACGAACGTACAGCGAAACTAACGACGTACAACACGAAGCGAACCATGTTCCAAACACTGAACTCTTATCTTCTGGGTACCGAGAAGAGCCCCACTATATGACCCTAACAATAACAGTCTGCGGGCTATGTATTGTTTTCCACTAAAAGCACCCCAACAGGCCCCCCCCCCCCGGTCCCGTTGTACCCGTACCCATCAAATGTTATATATCGTGACTCGGGGATTTGTTATAATCTTGATCTATCCCACGTCGGTAGACAATAGAGACATTGTTATAACGATGTCTGACTATTATTTACCTGTGTACCAGATTACGGTCGATGTTATTGTTTTTTCCGAGGAGACATTTAACCCGCGATTCTTCTCGGCTAACAATGGAACCCCGTAGTTGCGGGGGGAGTGTTACCCGCTATTGTTGTTCTGCGGTTTGTTATCGAAACAGACGCGAGCACTCCGGCCTTCGTCTGAGTGCGAAAAAGGGTGTTTTATGTTTGCCTGTCGGTCTCTCTCTCTCTGTGTGTGTGTGTGTGTGTGAATTAAACATCAAATTAAAACTTATTTCAGCATAAAGCTGATCATTGTGTCCCGAGTGATGCGGCCATCTTTTGTGTAAGAGTTAAACTGGTACGTACCCTTCTTAAAAGTTTCTTTACTTCCATTTTTTTTCGGGGGATGTATCGTGGATCTAAGTAGTCCTGACTGAACTTCGTGTATACAGACGCATGCGGGCGTGCGCGCGTACACACACCTTAAGATGTTACACGTATCAGGATGAAGTGTCTAGGAATAATACCCTGGTGAATCATCCTGGGTTTGTATTCGCGATCTCGATTCTACGTTCCAGTGCATTTTCACGCACTGCTAAAACACACACGCGACAACGGGTCGGGATGGGACATTTACCCTGATGAATCATCCAGGTGTTCTTGGTCAGTGCTCTTCACGCAGTTCAACACACCACACACACACACACACACACACACAGAG